>CAEFZY010043321.1:0-11083 GCA_903066815.1 Brachyrhaphis roseni
AGAATGTATTTTCGACCAAATATAAGAGCTTGTTTTAAGTGAATAATTATTTAATATCGATAAAAATATATCGGTTCCATTGAAAGATGAACAAAATTTCATAAGTGAAATAATCTGCCAATGAAGCAAGAACATTTTGATTGATTATTGATTATTATCATTTATTTCAATCTGTAAAGACTCAGACGGAGAAGGGACAACACTTAGAAGAGTTTAATGACATAAAGGAAATACAGTCTTTGGCGCTCGGGCCCCGGCTGGGAGCATCAATTATCGCAGCCTTGCGATAAGCTCGGATGAGCATCCCTGATGCTGATGGGAACGTCATTCCCCCGGGACCCGACACTGGTGGTGGAGGATGGTGAAGAATACGGCCGGATGGAGGTGAAGGGGTGGTGGAGGGTTGAGCTCTGCTGGAAAGCAGAAGACGCCATGGATGGTGGTCCTTATCAGCTGGGACTTGGACGGTGATTAGACGTGACGTGTCTTGGACCAGCGTTGATTAATCAATGGTGATGAGCAGGAAGCACCGGCTGGATGAAGCAGGTGGGGCTAAAAGAGTTTTCCAGTTTGAATTTGCACCTAGGCTTCATTTCAGTCATTTCACCACAAACAAAACATAATAAAAAAGAAAGACTTTCATATTTCTAAATGTAAATACCTTATTACCAAATACACATTTTCATCAATATTAAGGAATTATTTACTTAAAACAAGCTACTTATAAGTCAGTTTGTCTTATTTTAGCGCTAGAAACTAAATATACTTAAGATTTTGTGTTTTTGCAGTGTTTTATATTTTCACATTATATATTGACCTAATCCAGCTCTTTTCACTTTACCTTTTCTATTTTAAATATTATAAATATGCAAATTTATCCAAATAATTTTGATTTTATTAGAAAATAACAGTATAATTTAGAATAATAAATCTTTATTTGGCCTAGAAAACTTTGGCATCAATGCAAAAAATGACTAAATCAAAGCAAAATTGTAAATTTTCATCACATTCCTTCTAGTTTGTGGAGACTTGGTAAACCGGCACACAACCGTTTAGAATTCAAAACCTTTCAACTAAATTTAACGTTTTCATTTATTTTGGTTCCAAATCAGATTCAGTTCTGGACCAAACTAATTTTAAGAGTTTATTTAATTTGGATGATTTATTGGTACATATCTGGGTTTTATTCTCTAGTAAAGTGGAGAAATTACCTCAAGTGTAATATGAGCTTCTTATAAAGTTAATAATTCCTTTAACTTGATTAAAAAAATACCAGATTCACTGGCAGATCATTTTAATTATAACATTTTTCCCATGTTATAAATAAAATAATATTGGGAAAAATTTAATTTTTTAAAAAATGTTATTTTTTCCCATGTTATTTCCCATGCTGTTGTCAGCGCTGACGTTTTTGTCAGCATTGTCTTAAAACAAACTCCTATATCTTGCTGAAAAGTTTTGTCTTATTTTAAGTGCACTAATATATTTGCACTAGAAAATAGACCAAAAACAGTTGCTAAGATTTTGTGTTTTTGCAGTGCAGGTTGGGATTTGAACCCAGAACCTTCTTGCTGAATGGCAGCAATGCTACCAGCTATTCCAGCTAAAACATAAAATACTCATTAAAATGTTACAATTGTAAACTATAATAATCCAGTTTCCATAGACGTAGCAGCGTTTTTCTGTTACACACCAGGAGAGTTTTCCTCTCTGGACTGAATCCCTGGTTTGTCGTTTGGGTTTATTCTCTAAACACACTTCCTGAAACTCTCTGCATCCGCTTGTCTTCATTCGTCTCTTTCTTTCTTTCTCTCCTCCACACGTTTTCTTTGCCATTGTTAAGGAACAGCCACTTTCTTTCTTGTCTGCCGTCTCATCCTCTTTTCATTTCCAGTCTATTCACTGCAGGTCCATTTTGGTCCCTTTGTCGGTTCTGTCCCTTTCTGCAGAAGTGACAGAAATTAATAGAGGAAGAAAATCACAGAGCACCGAAAAGAAGAATCAGCAGCACAAGGTCAAACATTAAACATTTCCTTATGACGCTTCATTCTTTTTGTGCAGATTTCTCACAAAGCAAAAGTGATTATAGTTCATCTTTAGGATAAGTTCAGACATTTTTAAGAGAAAAACATTTTCATACTTACCCAACATTTACACGACATGCAATATGCTTAGGTTCACATCATACTGGTTGCAAGAATTTTACCATATTTATAGAGTAAAATCTGTGTTTATATGGATTTATACGGATCTCTTCCTGCTGCCATTGTTGGGAAAACATGATGTGATGAGAGAGTTGATTTGTGAGTTACCTTTTCTTTCTTTACCTGAACCGAAACGCACTGAATTCTGCAGCACCGCTACTTGTTACAATTTTCAAAGTCAAGCTAGCACAACTGAAGTGCTTCGCTTCCAATATGGAGGCAAAGAATGAATATGGTGAATGTCTCAAACATGAACAAATCAAAAATCAATAAACAATAAAAAACTATTAAATAACAAAATACCTACTTAAAAATTAGAACATTGGAAAAAAAATGTTAACATTTTTTATTAAATTTCTTTATTTGTTTTAATTTTGGTTCATTATGGAAAACCAACCTGAGAGCGGAGCTTTTCAATCCATTATTTTATTATTATTATTAATTTTATTTCCTCTTCAATGTCTGGGAGCAGAGAAATGAAATTTTCAGTTCAGGTATCTTTCATGAGTGATGCTGGTGCTAGCTTGCAGCAGCTTTGGATAATTAACACATAATAAAGATTTTTATGTTTTAAATTAAAACTCTTTGAAAGCAAATATTTTATTTTTTCTTCCTTAGCAAAGCAGCAAGCTAATTTTCAAAGGCCATATCAAGATCATGATTATTTTCAAAGAATGTATTGATAAGGGCAATTAACAAGTTGTTAAAATATTAATAAATAGCTGTATTTGATCCTTTTTAAAATTAAATGATATTGAACATTTCTTTGCAATGTGATTTTTTTCCTGATTTTGTGTTGCTAATTTATAAATATTTGCATATATGACCATAAATGTGACTTTTTGTTGCTATTTTAACTTGACATCTAGTAAGACTGAGGCAGAAATAAGAAATAATGCAGGTATTATGCAAAATTTACTGGTTTTACAAAGTTATTCCTTCATCAAAAACACATTTGAATTGTTGCTTTGATTCTTTCACAGATCTTTGAGAAATCCTTTAGTCGCCATGGCAACCATTCAGCTGTGCAAAACGCCTGGTTGGACCTAGCCCCGCCTTCAGGACACAGCTGAGCTTCTGCCTCACAGAGCAGCTCCTTCAGACTAGCCAGCAGCAATTGGCAAACATCTGCTGAGCTCATTATAGGAGCTACTTCTCAGTGAAACGCTGCTAAAAACGTTAAGGGGTTAATAGAGGAGCCATGTTGTGATGACTTCCTGAAGGCGGAGTTTCAGAAAGAGCAGGAGCCCAGTTTCAATCCGTTAAATTACAAATTTGAAATCATATTTCACATATAGAGCTTTTTTTTTTTTAGCAACTTACGGTAACATAGTTACTTGACTGTACTATAAAATTGTTCAATGTCCCTGGGAAATGCTAGAAACTAATGTTTTTGTACAGTTATTGTGGAAAATTTACAATAAAGATGCAAAAAGCGTGAAAAAGTGGAGGGACTGAGTAGTGTAAATTGGCACCAAAGGGGTAAAAACAGCTTTAATTTGATTGACAAGATAATATTTAAGTACATAACTGTGTTCCTCTTGAGTCTAGAGGGCCACATAAAAAGCTACGGCGAGCTTGATTTGGCCCCCGGGCCTCCAGTTTGACACATGTGACACAGAGTTTGTTTTTTCAATTATTTTTCATTAAACATGTTTTTGTTCAATACAAATCAGATAAAACAAAAGTTAATCTGTTTATGAAATGCCATTTTTATAAAGGTTTCTACTTAGACATACTCAGCTGAATGATGTTATCTTTGCCTTGAATCAAGCTGCATTCTGGGTAAAGAGGTCAGTTTAATCAATTTATTCCATCTTTGTGACTGATTGACGGTGTACAGAGATGTGCATCATGTTAGTCACAGACCAGAGATGCACAGCCCTAATTGCAGGTCTGAGGGTGAAGCTAAATGTCAGGGGAGAATTAGTTTCCTGCTTCAGTTTGTCCTGGGGTTCGTAAGCCTGTCGCCGTGGATTCGTCACGTTTCTGTAGTTTCCTGACCCACATGAATCATAAGGAGAACTTAAAATGACAAACGTAAAGCAGATCATTTCAGAATCAGAGTTCATTTCATTGTCAGAATATTTAAAAAATAGAAACTCTAGAAGGTAAGTCAAATAAAAAATAATAAAGTGTATTTCAAAAAAATATATAAAATACAGTAGAAACACACAGAAACAACTTTGGATGTTAAGGGAAAATAAACAAATGAAAAAGTGATTCATTAACGATAAATGAATTAACTCAACAACATTAAACATAATTCCTAAACCAGACAAATAACTAAACTGTAAAACGTTGCAGAAACTTAATACTTAAATCACAAGCACTCAAATGCATTTTAATTTACGCATATAAGTAAGTAAATAAACTTGATTTATTTCTCACATTTTACAGGTATGCTAATAGCATAGCATTAGCATAAAATGTTGTGCTTAATGCAAGGGGAGAATTAGCGTTAGCAAAGCATATTTGAAGCCCAATTTCAAGTATTCAAATTGTAAAATCAAATTTCTTTTGCAGTATATTTGTAAAGGTAACACAGTTTCATGGAAAATGACACAATGTGCCTGGAACATTTATAAAACGGCTCCTTGAAAGACAAGTGGCAAAAACAAATGAGGTGGATTAGCTGCGCTTGCTAACAACTGATGCTTTCATCTATTTATTAGCTACTGGATGAATTTGCTGACTTCAGTCAGTCTTTAGTCAGAGGCTTTTCAGATTAACTGCAACACTGACTGCTACTGGAGATCCTTCACAGCACAAACATCCATAACGAGACTAGATTATACAAGTTATTGAAGTTAATTAAGATTTTTGAATTGAATTTGCTGTTAAATATACTTTATTGATCCAAGAGGGAAATTAAAAAAGTTCATGTAACTTTTATTAGAGTAAAGATGGCTGAAACAAAATGATCTTCACATGCTACAGATTTCTGATTTGTGTAAAAAGGATTGAAAACATAATTTTCTTTTGACTTTATCACATAAAATCCCAACAAAACAAACTCATGTTTGTCATTGTATTGCGAGAAAACATGGAATACCTGTTTTCTGTTATTAGTTTTACGGTTTGCTGGGACCAAGTGTGGCATCTATTTCACTACGGTTTCCCATGCTCATCTTTATTTACAGCATAAAACCCAATCGGCGCTCCTGACAGATTGTACTTCTGCATCATGGAGGACGAGGAAACAAGCGGGGAAATGAGCTCCATCATTTTGGATACAGCTGGAGGAGCAGCGACGTTTCATTATCTGCCTCTCAGTCTGTGTGAGGCTGAAACTGATGGGAAATTTCAGCGAGGTCATGACAATGATCTTTAAACACGGACGAACCAGAACCCCCGACAGCACAAACCTGTCCGGACTGGAAATGATATAATTCATAAGATGTCGCCGATAAGCCTCAGAGCGCCCCGACGAACGCAATAAAACCCTGAAGCTTACTTTAAAAGATGTTTTATTTACAATGACTTGATGATCGGAACGGCTGAGGTTATCTCCCTTTGGTCTGGCCTCTTTTCAGCTCCGACTGAACTCCTGAATAATTCATACGAAGGGACTGTTGGAGGGCACAGGAAGGCAATATCAACACTGTCTTAACCTTGGGCTGGCTGCCACAGGTTCCTGTTGAGGTGAAATTCAATTAGACGAGGAGAGGAGCAGCTAATCCCTGACTGAGATCTTTCCAGCTGTTGCCCAACAGTTCGCTCAAACCTTTGGTGGTAAAAGCTGTGATGTATTATTCATAAAAAACAATCAAAAGAGAGGATATTAGGAGATTTACTAACAATTATATGGGGTTAATTTTCTGTCAAAACATTGCAAAGAAATAAAATGTCAAAAACTCCTGAAACTTTACGCACAGGGACGACCCAAGCCTTTTTGGGGCCCCAAGCAGACTACCATTTGGGGCCCCAAGCAGGTCCCCGTACTCCCACAAAATACCAGATGCTTCACTGCAAAAACAATTTTTGTCTAGTTTCTAGTGCAAATATCTTAGTACACTTAAGTTAAGACAAATCTAACTTGTAAGTAACTTTTCAACAAGATTTTAAAAACGAAAAGTAAATTAGGTCAGACCCGTCGTTCAAATCGATTTGTGTCATTTTAAATCCCAAAAATGAGACAAATAACACACAATAACCCAACATGTTCTGGATAACTATTATGAATTTTTTTGACTGAATAAATCTCAAATGTCTCAATGGCACCACCTGCTGTCAGGGAGGGAAACTGCGTCATTTCATGTAAGCTACCATGTAACTGTTGTTTTGTACACGAGGTCAGAGAGGCTGTTTTGTATACGAGAAGAGATAATTTTGTACTCTAAGCCAATTTGTAAAGCATGTTTTATGTGTGTGCAATGTTTAAGGAACATATTTAATTTGTGAGCAACAGGCTTTGTCACAATTTCATATGATTTATGCTCTTTGCCAGCTGTTTTTATTTGCTTTCTAACAAAATCTGACTGCCTGCTGTCGTGGAATAACCCAGAAAATCCAATAATTGGGATTTGGATCATGCTGCTTAATAAAGTATCTCTTAATTAAATGCTGCTCTAATGATGCAAATCGATTCAGCATGTGCTCAGTAGCGTATTGATGCGTTTTTTTAACCTGCAGTGAACAATTGAAACTGTTCACTGCAGCAAATGCTTCTCTTATTTGACGCCACATCAATTTTACCCTGAACTGTTGTACCTGACGCAGAGGAAGCTGTCAGAAAACAAATAATAATAAAAAACAAATCACTTCTGCACATGGCAGGATTTCCATCTGCACTTTGTTGGGTCTCTGTTTCATCACCACATCTGAAAAAACAGATCAAATTTTTATAGACAGACGCAGATATGAGCAACTGGATCTGCAGTTTTCACCATTTACTGGATTAAATCATTTATTTTATATTTATAATTTATAATTGCAGCCATGTTTTGGACCTCAGTCAGTACTTTCCATTTGAGGCATTGTTGTTTGAAAAAGCAAAAATTAGCAGCTAATGAAGTTCAATGCCTGTGAAATGGTGAAACCCTGAACTCCTTCAAGTCAGGGTTAAAAATCCAATCAGCTTTGATTCATTCAAACATCATATTCCTTCTTTAAATGTTTTATTTTGTTTTACGTTTTCATCATGCAGCTCACATTTTGAAATAATCTGCCAGTGGAACTAGTACTTTTTCCTCAATATTACGGAAAACAATCTTCTATATTTTGCTAAAATGTTACTTTTAAGTTATTTTTGTCTTATCTCAAGATGTTGTGTTTTTGAAGTGTATCTAAATCAGCTTTGTAAAACAGTGATTGTTCCATAGACTCAAAAATACAAAATCATTCCAAGTATTTTGTCTAGATTCCAGTGCAAATATCTTATTACACTTAAAATAACATATAAGCAACTTTTTAGCAAGATAGAAGAATTTTTTTAGGTTAACAAAAATCCTTAATATTGATGGAAAAGTTCTGGATTATTTCACTCATAATATGGAAAAAAAAATCTCACTATATATTAAATAATTGACAGTTTAACCAAAACTTCTTAAATCAATAATAATGAATTATCTACATAAACAAGCTCCTTTTTATTACTATTAAGTTAGTTTTATCGTATTTAAAGCATATTGCACTGGAAGTTAAAACACTTGGTCTTACTTTGTGTTTTTGCAGTGTAGAGCAGCTTGAATGTTTCCCAAAAGGAGAAGCAGTGACCTGCGTCCACTTTAAAGCTTCTTTGACTCCAGATTTCTTTTTTATTGGCTGTTTCTTGAGGAGCCTGCAGGTTTCTGCAGAGCTGGCTGTAATGTGTTTATCCCGTCAGAGTGACTGATGGCTGTTTGGCCTTGAGTTTGATAAAAGAAGAGTGAGCGGGCTAAGATAAATATTATATCCCTTTCTCTCTTTTTATTTTTTTATTGCAGGTAGAAAGAAAAAGCAACACACTCTCGGTGTTTCCTGCCAGACGTCGAGCCCTGCAGCTTGAAATATCTGTTTCTCTCCTTCAGGATGATTTCTTTATAGGCTTCATAAGGCAATGAGTCACACAGGACAACAGCTGAAGAGCCCAGATGAGTAATCTGGGCTCTTAGCATCATAGTAGATTATAGTTGCCCGTTGCTCGTTGCTCGTTGCTTCCCGTCTCTTTGCTTTGCGCTGAATCTGCCGTCATTTATCTCTATTAGCATCTGGGTACAGCAAAATGAAACGACGTCGCTTTAATCAACCACAACGACCACAGCAAGAAAAAGCTTTAACATTTTTATCAGGTCACATGGTACGCTGCAGGATGAGAAAATGTTTTACTGAAGGGCTGAGATAAATTAACCCAAGTAATTGTTTCAGAGGAGATTAGGGCAGTAATCTGGAATATACTACAAAGACATGAGTATGTTTTGCTCTGGATCCATGAAAACTATGAGGATGAATCAGAAAGAGTGATATTGTGTCATATTCATACAGAAGATTGAGAAAAAAGAACTATGGCTTTCTTTAATCTCAGACTTTAATTTCAGAATTATGACTTTTTTTCCAGATTTTTTTTCTCTGTAATTTCTAAATTCTGACCTTAATCATATAATTCTAAATTTAATGTCAGAATTTTGTCTTTTCTCAGAATTCCAACTATTTTCAGAATTATTTTTACTCTGATTTTAGAATTCTGACTTTAATCACATAATTCTCTATTTAATTTCAGATTTATTACGTTTCTGAGAATTTGGACTTTTCTCAGAATTTCTCACTGTAATTGCAGAATTCCAACTTTTTCCTCAGAATTTTGAGATTTTGAGATTAAAGTCAGAATACACCTGTATCACTGAACAGGTGTATTCTGAACAGGTTTTGTGTGGTCGTTCACATTTCCAGTGTGAACTGGAGACGACCTGAAAGTGCCCCGCATGCGCAGTAGAGGGCACAATGGTGCTCAATGTTTTGTCAGCCGCCATAATAAAGAAGAAGAAGAAGAAGAAGCGCTCAATGTTTGTGGAGTAAACATGGACGCTAAGGTTGAGGCATTTCTTACAATTTTTAAGTTGTTGTCTGACCGGAGCAGCACATTAACAACTTAATCCTTATCGTAGTTCGCCATGGTTGGTTTTTTTTCTTTCCGTTTGCGAATATCAGGACGCAGGATAGTGATGCTTGTCGAGTATCAATAAAGTTCAGGTCGGATGAATGCGACCGGATTTAGAACCACACATCCAATCCAAACATCCGATCTGAGTTGGTCAGACTGTCATGAAATAGATCAGATATTGGTCGCCTTAAGGCAAAAGATCGGATTTGGGTCACTTCCGGCTGTAGAGTGAACGTAGCCCTAAAATTATAAAATGTTCACATCATAGGATGTCAGATCACCGTTTATAAAAATAAATCCCTTCATTTGCTTTGCTTGACTGTATCACAGTAGGTGAGAGTTTTAAACAGATGGACCAATTAGCAGCAGAAATGAGTGTTCACACCTGACGCTGCGTTCAGGCGTTTCCGTTTATTAGCGTTTAGACAGTGAATCAGAGCTAATGAGACATCTGTTTGTTTTTCTGTTTTGGTTTCCTCTAGATTCAGCTTTTTGATAACCTTCTGTGTTTGGACAACTTTTGGAAAGCACGCGTTGTTTCTGTCAGAGTAAAAACGTTATCCGCTGTAGTCCAGTGATGCAATGTCACTGCAAGGTGCGACAGTCTCTGAACGGCGGCGTTTTGCTCCTGTTCCCAAGGAAACGAGACAGGAATAACTTCAGGAGGGGAGGACATGCGAAGTACTTGGTTTTCTCCAGATTGAGATTTTTCCTCCGCAGTGTTCCTCTGTGTTTCTTCCTCTCTCAGACTATCAGCTCTATCCATCAGCCTCTTCCCACGACCTCGGTGCGGATAATGAGAGGCTGCTGTTGCCATGGAGACGGGGCCACGCCATCGTCTCCACTGAAATGTAGTTAACATCTCCACATGCTCGCTCCCTCCGGAGCAGATGGCAAAATCCGCAAATATCATCCCTCACTTTCAGATCGCAGTGAGTGTTTATGCTTTTTTAATGCGCTGCGTCATTATTGGGACAGAAACGGACAAAACCTTCCACTGAAAACCAGAGCAGAACATAGTCTGAAGCACTGTTCCATATAAATATATATCTACCCTTCTTTGAATTAATTATATTTAGTCACGATCTGCTAATTAGTGTCTTGATTTCTTTCACTGATCTGTGAAATTCTCACTTCACATGGAAAAACAACATCTGCTTTAATCTGGAGGCTTTAAATAAAGAGATTTTCAGATGAGAACACTGATAAATGATTTAAAAAAGAAATATATTTTTATTTGTAGATAGAAAGTGTAAGAGACGGTGTGTCCAGTGGCGGTTCTTCGACCAACTGGGTTCAGAGTTGGTTCTGGTTCCCAAACTGGTGACGTGTTTGCACTCAGTGAGTGGATCCGTGTCACAAAGTTTTTCTGTGTAAAATGTGTCTTCAGTGGAGGGAAAGTCAAAGAAACGACAAATCAGCAAAAACAGAAAATCTTACAAAGTAGCTTTGTGTCGTTTCTAGTTTAAATGTCTTAATACACTTAAAATAAGACAAAAAGTCACTTAAAGTAACTTTTCAGGAAGACATAGAAGCTTGTTTTCTTGTTTAAACTCAATAATTTATTCATATTGATAATCACAGTCATATTGATTAACTTAAGGCAATTTTTTGTTATCCAAAGTAGTTTACATTTCTATTTATTTTGTATTTTGCAGTAAACATTTTGTGTGATTTTATATATATGAATATTTGTTAACATAGTGACTTTATAAAGAAAAGAGATAGATAGATAGATAGATAGATAGATAGATAGATAGATAGATAGATAGATAGATAGATAGATAGATAGATAGAT
>CAEFZY010043323.1:0-17093 GCA_903066815.1 Brachyrhaphis roseni
GATGGATGGATGGATGGATGGATGGATGGATGGATGGATGGATGGATGGATGGATGGA
The DNA here is from genome assembly GCA_903066815.1 of Brachyrhaphis roseni. NCBI lineage: Eukaryota > Metazoa > Chordata > Actinopteri > Cyprinodontiformes > Poeciliidae > Brachyrhaphis > Brachyrhaphis roseni. Next base: position 59 of record CAEFZY010043323.1, read on the forward strand.
TGGATGGATGGATGGATGGTGCTCATGTTCAGTTCTCCAGGTGTTCTCCTGAGCCAATCGGGGTTTATTAGTATTGAACATTTCAGCAACAAGGCAGCTCAAAGTTCTTTACATCATAAAAAGACAAAAATCAGGAAGTGAAACTGGACCAGTTGGGGAGAACATGTCAATGCAAAGGGATTGGCTGTGGCAGCTTGTGGCTCAGCCTATCAGGACGCAGGGTGGAGAGCAGAGGCAGCTGATGATTGGATGATTGATCCTGTAATTTGTCTGATTTTAGATGTTGGTAAATCTAACATCTAGATTTAGATGTTAAATCTAAATCTCCCAAAGGACCATTTTCTAAGTCTGACAGTTCCTTACGGAAAGCATTGGACCGAAACAACGAATCCATAAAATGCCGAATTTGAAGATATTTATAAAAATCGAATTAACAGATTCTGATCATGAGACATTTCAGAGAGTCTGGGCAAAACGCGTCTTTGCTTTGAGCGTTTTGGACCTGAAACATCACTTTGTCGTGACTGCAAGCATTTTGGTTCAGGAACAAAAAACCCTTTGAGATTGGTTTGGATGGGTCTGGAGGTGAGAAGGTGATACTGGGCTGGTTCTGTCTGCCAGTACAAGACGATGAGTCCCATCGAGCTGCCATGTCTGGACCAGATGACTAAACCTGAGTGGGCCGATTGATTTTCTGGCAGAACATTTGAAAGCAAACAACATATTTCAGTTAAAGTCAGGAAATAGATGAAAATAATGTTGGATTTATTCATGGACCAGTTCTGGTTCCTCAGTGTGGGTCTATGATGGGTCCTAAAGGTCCTGGCCATCCCAGAGCACCAGCACCCAGGTTCAAGGCCATCTCCTGACCCTTGACCCCAGAAGAGAAGGAACTGGAGGTTTTTGACTGAGGATGCAGCTGTAGATGAGTTTCTTTGGATTTGCAGAACGATGCAGGAATCCTGTTTCAGTTTGGTGGATCCAGAAGGATCTCACTAGATCAACTTGGTCTTTATTTTATTCAGCCGGTTCAGAACCAACCTGGTGTCAAAGCATCACGGTGTTTCTGCTGGTTTTTACTGGTTGTGATTCCTCTGCTTGCTGCTCATAGATCTGATGGGACCCATCAGTGTGAGCTTCTTCCACAGCTTAAAGCCATGCATGGTCCTGTGGTGGACGTCTGGACCCATCAGGTCTCTGATGGATAATTATATCTGAGATTCTGGAATTATAATCTGGATTTCACAGAGAGCCAATGAAGCGAAGCTACAATATGATCTCTGTTTTTAATTGTCGTCAGAACTCTCGCAGCAGCATTTTGGACCAAGGGTTTTATTTTCTGGATATTTTCCTGATGGTGAAAAGTTGCAGCAGTGAAGCCTGAAGGAACAAACACAGAATCAGTTTTCACTCCTGGACAGGATGTTTTTGATTGTGGCAATATTCCTGAGATGAAAGAAGGAAATGCTAAAATCTTCTTTATGGGATTTAAATGACATAATCTGGTCAAAAATATCACAGAGGTTCTTTGTTATTCAAGGATAATTTAATGGCATCCAGATGTGGTGATGACTCAGCAGGTTCTCTTTCAGAAGTTCTGATCCAAAAACAATTTCTGTCTTTTCAGAATTTAAAAGAAGAAAGTTGAAACCATCCAGGTTTTAATCTGTGATCGACTCAGAGGGTTGGATTCATCAGGTTTAGATAAAGCTGCATATCATCAGCATAATGGTGAACATTTATCCCAGTCTGTCTGATTAGCTTTCCTATTGGAAGCATATATATATATATATATATATATATATATATATATATATGTATACAGTGAACCCTCGCTATATCGCTATCTCGCTGCTTCACGGATTTGCATGGTGCTTTGTGTTCTGCATTCTGATTGGCTAAAGTCTCTCCACTTCTTCTCTACCTGTGTGTCAATAACATTGCGGTTTAATATGAACACGTTCGTAAAACAGCTCGTTAAATTTAAGTTTGCAAACATAATCTCTGGTGGCATGTCGGTTTATAAGAATCTTCTCTGGATAAAACCCACCTGCACTAGAAGAACAAACCGCTACAGAGTCAGGAAGCAGCGGCTCAGTCAGAACAGCAGTGAAATAACCTGAGTCACTATTTGTCCTGCTGTACTTTGGATTTTTATCATAATCATTTGTCATTTTCTCCCGTTCTGATCCAATGACTCGGGTCGCGGTGCTGATCTCCACAATATGAAGCTTCAGTTAGTTAAAAACAAAACAACGTTTATACGGTACTTTTATTAGTTGAACAAATGGTTGGGCCTGTAAAAAGGTTTTGTTCTTTGGTTTCAATGGATTATGGAGTATTTCATTATATAATAATTGTAAAAAAAAAAATAAAGGTTTCTACTTCACGGATTTCACCAACGAAAAACGAGGGTTCACTGTGTATATATATATATATATTAAAGAGAATTAGCCCAAGCACTGAGCCCTGTGGTTCTCCTCTAGTGACCCTGGAGTGGTGAGGAACATTAATTATTCACAGGAACAAACTGGGATCTGATTGAAACCGTCCTAGTGTCATTCGTTGCTCTCAGACGTGTTCTAGTAGTTCTAACAGAATGTTGTGGTAAACTGGATCAGAACCAGAACCGAGACCAAACAGAACAGAACAGGCACAAGTTCGTTATCTGAAGACCAGAGAATATCATTAGTGACTTTCAACAGAGCTGATTGACTGAAAGTCTTCAAACAGGTCATTACTATTTAAATGCTCACACTTGATTGACTCTATTTACTATTTTCACAAGATTTTAGGAGGGAAGATCAGATAAAAGTCTGTAATTTATGAAGTCATAAACCTAGAATTATTATTTTCATCTATTAATGGTGAAAAACTGGAAAAGTCTTTTTATGCAGCAGTTGACTTTTTTCCAATGTTTCTATACAAACAAAAATGGTTTTCTTGCTTCATAAGCAGAATGAGGAAAAGAAAAGTTTAAAGAACTGCAGCTATTAATGAAAATAGGATTCATGAATAAATGTGTGAAAATGTAAATAATTACAAGGGCTTGATTCATTTATAGGAACATAATCCTGCAGGTTTCTGCCAGAACAAATCAACCTGATCACATCATTAACTACAGATCTGGTGTTTAAACCACATTTCATGGTTTTTCTGTTCAGTCATATTTATCTTTATTTGCTCCTTTTAGGTGAATTTTTACTGCATTTGATTTGAGAAAATGATGTTAATCTGAGAGCAGTCACCTTATTTCCCCTCCATGCATCAAACATGGCTGCCTCTGAACTTAAGCAGCCATTTTAGCTCTCAGCCGTCTGCTGCAGCTCCGGCATGAGAAGCTCGGATCGTCTGGTGCTTCCTGCTGGGTGGATCACAAACCCAGGAATCAATAAAAATCTCTGGATCATTTCAGTTTTCTCTCTGAACGTGTCTGCTCTGATTACTGCAGCCGTTTTCACCACATTCTGACGGTTCTGTTGAATGTTGAAGAGGAACGAGTCAGTTAGCAGGAAAACAGCCCAGATTGCTTCACAGATTATTAACATGCATCAGAGAAACCCTGAAAACACAGAACAGGGAATTTAGGTCCTTAAATTAATATACAGTTTATTAAAGTCAACAGTAAATCTGAGTTATTACAGACATTTTTATTCACTGTGTAAAAATATTGAGGAGGACAGAACAGAAATCATGAGAGGAGGAAACGTCCCAACTTCATCCGTTGTTGTTTCCGCCGGTTGGAGGCGCTGAAGTCCAGGACAGCGATGGAGCAGCAGATGGAAAGATGCATCAGCGAAACAGGAAAACTAAACAACACAGAAAAGTCAAGAGCATAAAACAACAGAAAACCAACTACAGGCTCAGAAAACTCCACCAGCATGTTGGAAACGTTCAGTCAACAAATGAGCTCAGATCAGAGAGCGACCTGACAGCACAGCCCACAGCATCACTAGCCATTACCCAGCTTCAGCCCGGGTCGGTCTGACGCCCCCTCCCCCAGCAGCTCTGCCACATGACTCCATCCTCCAACTGGGAAATGTTTGTGTTCAGAACAGAACAATAATTCATCTGCTGGATCAATTAATGTCAATCAATACTGACCTGAAAAATCCTCACGTTTCTCCAGAGCAAACAGAAACATTCAGATCATATAGAGGCTTCTGTTTCATATGCAGCTTTTATATCAGTGCAACAAAAATACTAATAAAGTCAATAATTCAATTCCTGAGTGTTTAGCAGTTTCCTTAAATTGATTTTCATGAATTGTTTGTGAAATTTTATCAAGGATATTATTGTTGGTGTTTCATAGCAGACAAGGAGAGTCAACTGAGGAGGAAGAGGATGATGAGGAAGAGGGACAGGAAGTAGTAAAGGCTCTTTTGCACTGCAGCCCTGGTTGTCTTGGCATTGAGGATTGTGCAGTTGCCTCAAAAGTGGGTGGGGTTACCGCGTGATGGGAGTGGCCATCGTAAAGTAGGCGGGGTCTTCATGTCAATCAAATTCCTGCAGAAGCTGCTGAGGGGTCTTATTCCTGAATTACGACCGCAGAAATGTCTGTTGGAGGAAAGAGAGATCAGGAAATCAGATTCTGATCACTTCAATTGGAGAAATGTTCCCTGATTTAAAAAGTTTGTCTGAAGCGGTCTTTGTAATTCAGAGGACAGCGAACCATCAGCCTGAATCAGCTGGACATGACTCAGCCACACTGGAAGAAGATGGTCATTTATAATGCTGCTCAGTCTGGATGGAGAAGGAGGAGGAGGAGGAGGACGATGAAGAGGTGAAGGAGGAGGAGGAGGAAGGATCATTTCTGACTCTCCTCCTCCCAGGAACACGAGTGGCAGCTGCAGTTCAGAGAAAGACTCAGCAGGAAGTCAGTTTCCCTCTCAAGTTTCAACAAGTGGTGATGAAACCGGGCCGGGTGGAGACCAGAACCGGGCCAGGTTAGTTGTAGCTTTCTGGCTCAGCCGGCTTCAGCCTCGCTCTGACTGGAGGCTGAATTACCGCCTGTCTTTCGTCACCGTGACAACACAATTATTAGGTTTCCAGAAGTGAAAATACATCATTTATTTGAATGAGACAATTTGAATCCTGAAACTGAAACTCTTCATATGTCAGACGATTCCCTGCATGAGCTTCAGGCTCCAGCTTTCTGTCTCTGATTCCTGTTTCTGCTTCCTGTCATCCCAGGTCTCTTGTATGATAAATGTTGGATGTTTGGAATATAAGCTAATTAGAACTCGGCTTGTTTCATTGGCGTCCATGTTTGGTGTCTTTATCTGTCCTCAGCTCAACATGGACGCCGGTTCAGGACATCAAATAACTCCGTCCCAGATAAAGTTTTCTTTCCAGGCGTCTTCCCAGAGCTTCCTCAATATCTTGACATTTACAGTCCAGCAGCCGAGGCGGTGCGATCACGCAGCAGGAGGCTGATAAGAGGCGGCGCAGCTCCACCACCGCAGCAGCTCTTTATCCTGAGCTGAGAGCTTGAAGCTGCTGCTGAATCACTGAGATATCTGCCGCTCAAACAGCGGAGGAAATTGCTCTCTGCAAAAATGCATGATTCAGGAGTGATGGCTGGGAGAGAAGCCAATATGCCAGCAGTTTCTCTCTCCATCTATTTTGATGACAGAAATGAGTTTGTTTTGTGTCTGAGCAGGTCAGAAATAAACTCTCAGCTCACGGAGCGTCCCGCTGACCCACTGACCCACCACTGAAATATTCCTCTGCTCTCAGTAAACGGCGAGGAGCTAAACGCTTCTCAGACGAGGAGATCAGAGACAGGACTCAGCGGGCCGAGTCACGAAGACCGGCTGCGTCCAGCTGAGCCGGTGATGGACAACTCAGCAGGCTGGACTGGTTCCACATTGACCCGGTGAGTGATGAAGCTGCAGCAGCAGCTGCAGCAGCAGCTGCAGCAAGGCTCCAACCAGCTGACACTGACTGTCCTGGTCAGGAATCACTAAGGCTCCACTCTGGAAGATACAGGAACCAGCATCTTGTCCACACTGGACAACGCAGAGACATTCAGGACAGAAGCAGCCGGTCTCCCCTCATGGACACGCAGAAGGTCCAGTTCATGTCTCTGGACCGGGACGCCTCAAAGAAAACCCAGAAAAAGAAGGAGGAACCTCAAAGAACTGCAGCAGTGTGTCCGGAGAACCAGCAGTGAAACAAGCAGAGACAGTTGGACGTGTCTGTCTCTGCCAGAACCAGAACCAGGGCAGAACCAGACTGCCTTAAAGGAACACCATGCTTTCTGAGTATGTTGTAGTGTGATGTCACAGTCCAATTCCTTAAATGCCAGATTCCTGTTTCCTGCAGAAGCTTCTCCATTCCATACAAACAGCTCACTGATCCTGCAGAGGACCAACACTGGATCTTCTTCTCTCAGCAACAACTTCCACACTGAAGAGTGTTGATGTGATCCAGTAGGAAAGCAGCATTTAAACAGCATCACCAACAGTAAAATGTTCAATCAGATCTTTAATCCTGCAGTCCACAACATGGGCTGAGAACCAGTTTGAAGGCGGGACAATTAGTCAGATGGGCGGGGCTAATGGTCAGGATCCATGACTGCGTTAAGCTCTAAGAAACCTGACTGGTGATGTACAGAGGAAACCGAGTTGAGGTCAGGGTCCAGGGCTAACGCTGACCTCTCACCTTCAACCTTCGCACCTGGTGGTCATGGAGTTGGGAGCGCTCTGAGGAACTGGTACCTCTCTCTGAGTCCACTGGGTTCAGTCTGATCACCAGTCAGACCAGTCAGGTCCAGGCTTTTCCATCACGTTTGGTTTCCCAACTTTCCTGATGAAGAACTGCAGCTGCTGCTGCTGACCTTTTAATAACAACTAGTTCTGGTACCGATCCGTGAAACAGTTCTGGAGTGGTGGATGATGATGTCACTGCTGTCGGATCTGACCCGCTGCTCTGCAGAGATGAATATGTCAGACTGAAAACAAGACGATGGATCTGTTAGCATCACATGCAACAGGAATAAGGAGGACGCTGTCTGAATGCAGGAAGCTGCAGTGATTGACAGACGCGCCACTGGAAACATATGAGGAGGATCTGCTGCTTTAATAACAGCTCAGCTAACCTTTGTTATTGGAGCAGATTGCTCTGAGCAGCGAATCCCTGCGCAGCACCGCCAGGCGCCCAAAACATATTCGCCTTCCTGACCGTTTCCATATTATAAACAGGCCACTTTGAAAATGATTAAAAAGACAATTGAAGTCAGGAAAACATCATTAGTCTGCAGACCAACAGCAGCTGCTGCTCTGCTGACATGAAGCTCGATTAGAAACGTGGACCTTCAGAACCTCCACCCTCGCTTCACCTTGGCAGCAACAACACGGCTGCTGCATCCTCCCTCCGATGTGCGTCAGCTGATGTCGGTCACTTCAGGAAACAAACTCCAAACATTAGAGTGACTCCAGCAGAAGGAAGTTCTGACCCGGTCAGTGTGACGGAGCCCAGAGTCCGGGGTGATGAGGTTCTGGAGAATTTGACAGATTCTGTGGAATCCAGAACCAGCAGGTCGATCCAGCAGCAGATCTTTAAACCGTTCAGTGATTTATAAACTACTGGGTGGTGTAGAACTAGGTGGTGTCTCTATCCTCCTGGTTCTAGTCAGAACTCCAGCTGCAGCGTTCTGGACGTTGGTTTGTCAGTCAGACCTGCTGCAGGAATCAAACCTGGATGAGTTTCTCTGATCGGAGACTTTAGTCTCTGGTCCTGGAAATGTTCTGCAGCTGGGAGAAGACCCACTTTGGAACCGAAGGGTCAGGTCAGAGGTCATCACTACTCCCAGGTTTTGACCTGATCGCTGGTTTTTAGTTGTAATAACTTCAGTTTTGTTTCTGTTTAGCTGGATAAGGCTTTGGCACATCCACATTTATATTTTCTAAGCATCTGTTTAGTGCCTGGATGGGGTCAAAGGTCACCTGGTGACATGGTACTGTAGAGCTGTGTATCATCAGCGCAGTCTTTTAGTCTTTCAGTCCAACAGAAAGATGCTTTGCCCCCAGACGTCTTTGGAAACAGAGCAAAACTTTCTCTAGTAAAAGTTACAGCTTCAACTAGTCTTGACCCTGAACCGCCGGCTCTCTGGATTCTGTCAGGATACCTGCTCTAAATATTACCAAAGGGCACTTTTCCAGAACTTTCTTGAAACTTGCAGGATATTTTCTTGGAATGATGTCATAGAACCAACGAGGCAGAGTTGCGTTTAGGAATAAACAGGCGGATCAGACGACACCAGGGACGGGTCTGATTGTTGTTTGAGTTGAACAGACGGCTGCACGGATTACTTTAGTGGCAAAGGTCAGCAGAGGTTCCAGACTGAACCCATTAACTGCCTGTTGTTCCTGTCTGGGTCTGGCTTTGAGAGAAAGTCCAAGCAGATTTTTAACGTGGCGCTCATGGATACGTATGAAGACTGGAACTCGATTTTAAAATCTTTAATAAAACGCCCAGAAGATCTTTTTGCTCTGAAACATCTGAGGAGATTTCATCCAGCCAACAACATGAAGACCTGAAGGCTGCAGCTCTGCAGGACCAGAACCTGAACCAACAGAACCTGGCTGTGTGACGATTGCTCCTGTTTGCTCTGTTGCATCTCGTAGCGTCTCTAAAGCTACTACAGACTAATCCCAGCAGCTACTACTAATCTCACTACTACTACAGAGCTGCAGCTGCTTCCTGGCAGCAGGGAAACCATCAGATTAAAACTGGTTTCTAATCAGCAACTCGGAAACGGACAAACTTCAGGAAGTCTGAGCCTGACAGGAGCTGCAGTCAGTTTTCAACTTTCCCCACTTCATCACATAAACAGGACAAGGACAAAACAGCAGAACCCGAGGAACCAACTGAGAACAGACCTCAGAGTTAAACTGGAAGTGGGACCAGTATGATAACTGTGTTGAGTGAAGTTCAGGGTTATGTGACCTGGATTGTCTCTGAATGATGGTTCTGATGGACCAGGTGGCTCAGACATGGAGGTCCAAATAGAACAGGGTTCATTGCTTCACCTAAAATCACTATTTGTTGAGGAAATTAAAGTTTTCTGTAGATTCTGTAATTTCTCTCATTCATCCATATCGAGCTGCACATTTCTATTGACTCTATTGAAAACTGAGGAAAGCAGAACAATAATTAACTCTGAATAGTGAATTCAGCGTTCTAATTAATTGAACTAAAAACTCAGAAACCTTGTTGAGGGAAGAGTTTTGGTGTTGCCTCCTGAAGTGAAGCAGCTGCTGCTGACGTTAGCACGTTGCAGAGTCCAGGATGAATAATTTAAATTGTTTCTGACAGGTTTTATTACCTGTCAGAAGCAGATTCCTGTTTACTTTGGAAACAAACATTTGATTTGTCTTCTTCTGTGACACTTTAAGCTCAAGTGGCATCAGCTTTGGGACTTATTGGATTTGTTGCAAAAGCATGAAAGTGCATTGAAGTGAGGCTTTAAGTATTCATTAGTTCCTGCTGAGCCTGACGGCAGAGTCTGAAGCAGACTGCCATGCTGTCTGCTTGAGGAGGAACCCAGTGCGACCAGTAAGGGTTGCCATGGTGGAGCTGAGGCCGGTACCGGCCCAGCGGGGGACCAGAGGCCGTGACAGTTGCCCCCAGAAAGCCACTAAAAGGATGACGCCTGCCTGCAGGGCCACGGGGTGAAGCAGGATTACGTCTGAGCAGTAGATAAACTGATTATACCAGAAACACTCGTTTAACCTCATCACTTCTGCCACACGTCCAGCTCTGGGAGCGGAACGCCGCTCTGCTCCTGGATTCACCTGCTGGCTCTTTACCCGCGCTTCGACTCGTCTCCCTCCACACCCGGCGGACAGCCCCCGCGAACTTCCTCTGATCGAGACCGCCGCGTCATTTCTGGTCACATTTCAGAGGCTCATCGGCGCCACCATGCTTCAGGCTGCTGGACTTCTGCTGCTGCTGGCTGTCACGTCACCAGCAGCTGGAATAAGAGGTAAAGCTCATTCCATCTGATGCTCAAAGTTTATTAATCAGGTACAGAACAAATAAAATCAACAGGCTAAAGGGTTAGATAAGAAGAAAGGCTTCACTGAAGACGCCTAAACCTGGTCACAATGTGAAGCAAAGCCTATTAGGGTTGCATAATGCTGGTGAGTCAGGAAGGTGATGGACGCAGCAGAAAGAAAAAGACTTTGTCTTCTTCCAAAGACGGGCAGAGTGAGTCTTCACCTGCTGGTGGGGATCGGCTCCACTCTGGTTGTGTAAGCTGAACCTTCTTGTTTAACAGATGCTTTTGCTGCAAGCACCCTTGAAAAGCAACCAGTGCTGTTATTTTTAGTTGGAGTGGCCATGAGGAGTCAGACCCGAACCCTTTTAGGCAGTAATGATGCAGAACTTCACTCACTGCTCTCCACTCATGGACACAGATTACAAACTCTCACTGAAACGCTGAATGCCTCGTTTTCTTTTAGATTGGTGTGTTTCACTGCTGCTGAGATGAAAAGTTGATGAAGAGAAACTTTCTGCCGTTGATGCAAAAGAAAAGGCAGAGACAAGAAAAAATGAGAGAAAACTGGAGAACCTTCATTAACTTGAACAAACAGTTCTGCTCTTCAGACAAACATTGAGAGAATAAGCACAAGACATGATGGAGTTTCACATTTAGGACCGTCCCTCACATCGGCCATCAGGGGGCGAAAAGTCATAAAGTAACTTCTGGCAGTCAAAACTAGTAGGGTTGGGGGTTAGAGTCGCCCTACCCTGACCTACCTGATCTCTCCAGTCATGTCAGATGAACGGATGAATCGAACCTCCAGCTGCAGGTCTCCTGCTCCGTCTGCCTCTCTGTGGCCGCGGGGAAGAGCCTGTCGACAAACGGAGAACAAGCAGCTCTTGTTCAATCATGATCCAATTCACTTTTATTCTGGTTGAGAACCCCGAGATCCAAAAGTTCCTGGCAGACCCTCAAAGACGCATGGCGCATGGAGAGGAACAACGATCCGGTGAGGTGAAGACCCTGGCTCAGACTTCAGGCCAACACTTCCTTCACAAGAGCAGAAGGTTTGGTTGTTTGACTGAAGGATGATAGAACCGGGTTTCTCTTTCTCCTAGGAAGTCTTCACACGTCTCTCCCTCTGCAGCAGCTTCACAGTTCTCCAACACAACCAGGAAACAGCTTCTGCCCCGAGTTTATCACGAACGAGCTGCAGGAGTTGGCTCTCATCCCAGCTGCTTCTCACTCATCTGCCACTGCTTCACTGACCCCAGAAGGTCCCGACCAGAAGGAGCCAACAGAACCGCTTCCTCTGCATAAACTACAGATCAGAGCCTGAGGTTCCAAACCAGACAATGTCCTTTTCCAGACCACAGTTTGAGAACCATGAAGACCCAAACTGCTGTGTGTGAATTGTGGGACAGTGTGCACTGACTGATGACACCTTTGAATTTCGTTGTTCTTGTGACAATGACAATAAAGAATTTATCTTAAATTCATACATTTCCTGTCTGGGTTTCTCTGTCCTGGAGACTTGTTACTGCACAGGCTGGGTTGTTGACCTGCTGGGACAGTTGCTTGTTGCTGAGTAGCTCGTTGCTCCATAGGAAACCCTGCTGGTTGGTCTCTGGTTTCTCACGCTGACCGGATCACTTCATATACCCTGCAGGCGGCGGTGTGGCGGCGCACAGCGTGGAGTCTGGAGGATCGCTGCGTCTGGCTGACCTGCTGAAATCATCCAGCAAACCTTCAGCCTGGGAGCCAGGCCGACACCGATCCCGGCGGTCGGTGTTTCTGCAGCCTGGAGTGAAAATCTGCTCCCAGGAGAGCGTCGATGAAGTTCTGGCCAGCCACCAGGCCTACTACCAACTCAGAGGTAAAAGATGAACGTACCCAGATCTCAGACACTCAGACAGGGAGGAAGCCTCAACTGACCAATCAGGAAACTGTAATGGTTTGGTTCTGCGGGCGAAGGATTTATGCATTCATTGTCTAACCCTTTCCTTGACGTGTGCAGGGTTTAGAGAGCACCAGTACCTGAGCTGCTCCAAGGTGTTCTCCCTCGTTTTGTTTTCACCAGCAGATGTTCTAATGAACTGGGCCTAATGAACAGCTTTGTGGCACTCCTGATGTACGTTGACATGATCATATCCGAGACCTTCATATCGGTTTGACCTTTTAAATCAGGCTTGTGCTCGAGTCTGGCCTCAGCATAATGGTGCCATGGCCGGATGATGAGAGCAGCTTCACCAGCTGATCAGGTTCCTGCTGTAGTCTCTTCCTGCTGTTCTGCAGACAGCGGCTTCCTCCTCCGCTCCTCATCACATCCCGGCCATCCCTCCCTCGGCAGCTCTGCAGCCTGAACTCCTTCAGGGAGAATCCTGTCTGACGTGCCAAAACTCTTCCACACCTGATTCAATTAGCTCTTTTCACCTCAGATATTAAATCAGAAACTTCAGTTTCACTTTTTTAACCTGCAGCTAATCTGTCAGATTACCAGTTACAGCCTGAAGCAGCAAACGCTGCCGCTATTGAGCATGTGGGAACCACAGTGAGCTAACCAGGCTAGCAGTGATGCTCTGATGTGGGGTCTGTCTCAGCAGCGGTCTCCCGGTGCGGACGTAGCCGCTGTGGCTGCGTCTCTCAGACAAAGCGCCGCTCTTCCAGCAGCTGATTGCAGCTTTTCGGGTTCTTTTCCAGCAGAACCGCCCGCCTCACCAGAACCTGCCACAATCTTTTCCTCCTCAAGTTCTGGGAAAGTGTGAAACATAAACTGGTGAATCTCCTGCTGGCATTTCTCTGAGTTATTAAATCAAATGAGTCATATTAGCCAGGAGCTGATAAGCAGCAGAATACATGATATTTATTCAGGTAGATTTTTAATTACCAACCAGCTTGTTTAATTCAGACTAATTAAAATTAGATTTATCTGTGAAGCTTTGACCCAAATTGATGAAAAATTCAGTTGAATTAATTTGTGTTAATGTGAAAATCTGAGTTTTCTGGCGCTGCTGGTGCTGTGAACCCTGAACCAGAACCTGAACCTGAGTGAGACTGAAGGGGAGGAGGTATCATACTCTGGATGACTGGTTGGGGTTAGCAATGAGCAACGATCAGAACCGAGCAACAAACAGAAGTGAGCAACGATCGGATCTGATCTCAATCTCTTAGTTCCTTAACAGAGAAGCATAATAATAATAATAATAATAATAATAATAATAATAATAACAGAGCAACTCAAGAAACTTTCTGTAAATGTTGTGTATGTCAAAATGTAAATTTTGTATCAACCCTTCAAAGTAAAGAGTTACTTTGTTTTTCACACCCTTGTTGTGAAACAATTGTCATAATTAAATAATTATGACAAGGATTCTGTTAAAAATCAAAAATCCATAGCGCTATGGAAACCATGACTCCATAGCGCTATGGAAACGCTATGGAGTCATGGTTTCCATAGCGACCCCCAGGAACCCAGGTGACTCCAACCTGAGGAAAGCTTCTCATTGGTTGTTCTGTTCTCCGCTCAGTCTGTCAGGAGGCCGTGTGGGAAGCTTTCCGCATCTTCCTGGACAGAATTCCCGGGACGTGGGAATACCAGGACTGGGTCCGCAGCTGCCAGCAGGAGGCGCTCTGCATCTCTGACATCGCCAGGAACTTCAGCAGCTCCGAGGAGCACATTGGCCTGATCCACAGGGTACGAGCTGCACCCGCTGCAGTCACACTCAGAGTTCAGAGTTCAGGAACTCAGTGGTTTTCTTCTGGTTTCAGTTTTTCTGAATCAGATCATAAAACAACAGAACAGCTCTGGATGTAACTCAGCCGTAAATGTTTAAAATAATTCAGACAGAAATGATCAGCATGAAGTAGCTTCCACTGGAGAACCTGCCAGTCACCTGATCACCTGAACCAGCTGCAGGAGAGGTCAGGAGGTCAGTCAGCATGATGCTGCTGCTGTTCAGACGATAAGGAAACATTTGCATCTCCTGTACCTGCAGTTCAGGCTGTTCACATCTCAACCAAACAGTCTGACCTCTGACCCTGCAGTGTCTGACGGCGAATAAAGGCTGCTGAGGCTGAGGTCAGAGGTCAGCTGCAGAGGTCATACTGGCTTCAGTTCAATGAACTGATTCATGAATGAACTGATTCATGAATGAACTGACCAAGAAAAGCCAATAATCACTTTGTCAACAAAAATCCTGATCAGAGAACAAACAGCAGGTTTCCATAGGAACGACTGACTGGTTTCTGTTCTGCCTGTTTCAGAGGATGAAGAACCGCAGAGAGAGACGACCAGAGACCAGGTAAGACAGGAGGACACAGGCTGGGATGGACACATGTGGTTCCAGAGCTGCAGGTTGAGAACCCTGGTGCTGAAATGGTTTTGAATTCTTTTCCAGAGCGGTGACTCTGGCAGCAGAGCAGAAGATTCCAGAACTCCCAGGTAGGAACCCGATCCCAGTTACTTTCCTCCAGTTGCATGATGGGAAAAATGGAAATGAAGCCGGATCATTTGATTGGACGAACACAGAAGCTGAGTGAGGTGGTGACCCCCTGAGGTCACTGGGGTCAACTGGCTTCAAGATTTTCTCCACAAATTAAATAATTATGACAAGGATTCTGTTAAAAATCAAATTAGGAGATAAACTGCAGCAGAATAAAGTTTGATCTTGACCGGGTCGGTTCTGGTTCTGGTCGGCAGGTTCTGAAGCTCTGCCCAGCAAGTCTTCATCGCCTCCACCTGCCATTATCATCATCTCTTCTGCGGCCCCGCCCACTCCGGCCATGGACCGCACCGGACCAGCTGGACCCGACCTAGAGGTACCAAATGGACCCGGTGGTACTGTCCAGACCCGTCCGGGCGGTACCACTGGGCTTAAACATGAGAGACAAGAAATGAAGAGTCACAGCTTCAGGTGGGAACGGAAAACAGAACCGGTCGGAACCGGAACCGGTCCAACAGCTGATCAAACTAAAACCAGAGGAACGTAATCTGTGTTTTCATGTTCATCAGCGTTCTGGATCAGCTGGTGGCTTTCCTCTGGAGAGATGAAGAAAAACAACGATAACATTTCCCTGACATGTGGAACCGGTTCTGGTTTGGATAAACAATCAGGTCCGAACATCAGAACAGATCCAGAACCTGAAAACGTCACAAAACGTCAGAAAATATCTGAAGATGGTGAAATGGTCAGAAATCGGCCCACCAGGCTGAAACTCATCAGTCGGGATCTTTCCACCCAGATCTGGTCTCTGATTGCTTTTTTTCTGATGAAGGTGAATTTCCTGGAGGTTCGCCTTCAGGAAGCTCTGATCTAAAACAGGAAGTGACTTTGTGTCCTCCAGGCGCAGCGCCGCAGGGTGTGACCCTCTGCTGTCCGTCTGACTTGCAGGACCCGGAGCTGCCCAACCTGGTTCCCGAGGGCCCCGAGATCCACATGGTGCAGTTCAGCGTCAGCCTGCTGGACCCGGGTTACAGGCAGCTGCTGGGAGAGCCGGACTCACCGGAGTACCTGGATCTGGCGACGCACCTGCAGGACCAGGTGGGCCCCATGCAGCTTTGCCCGGTCAACCAGTTCAGTTAAAACTGTTGGCACCCCCACTAATGTCTGAGCAGCAGTACGGTCACTGAAACAACTTGAAACGAATAACTTTCCTGGAGAGCGACCGAAGGAAACCAGGCAGAAATAAACTAATGAACTGACAAAGTGATGGAACCTGAAAATGTAGCGGCTTCACCTTTGGAGGCGACCAGACGATTCCATTAACAGCATGTGAGACCACTGCACCTGTCCTCAGGTGTCTTGGTCCACACCTGGTGGACAGACTGTCCAAGTGTCTCAAGGTACCTTCTCCAGATGTTTCAGTGACAGCTAAAGGGTTCATACGATTTTACATTTAAGGCAGCATCTGTTTTCTGTCTCCAGGTGTTTCCAGGTCTCTCCAGGTGTTTCCAGGTGTCTCAGTGACTGTGGGTTTCCAGGGTGCCAATACTTTAGTCTATGACTGAATCAGCTCTGGTTTAACCCGCTATCTTAGATAATCTGCTGTGAAGCGGTTTTCTTTATTTTAGCCGTGAATCTAAAAGCGTCTGTCAGCTCAGGAAAGGAGCTTACTCTGCAGGGGTCAAAGGTCAGGGCCATTACTGCCACTTTACTCCTGCACGTATTGTCCTTCCCTCCTCAATGAGAGGCGCTGGAAGCAGCAGGAGCAGCACGCCATGCGCCGCAGGACAATTATGTGATTAAGATTAAGAGCGCCGAGGTGCTTATGGGCGTTCTCATTCATGCTGCTCTCGCTGTGACAGCAGGGGACGAATGCATCGCTGCAGGACGACCCGACTCACTGCAGCTCTTCTCTCTCCAGATGTGGCTCGTCTTCGACCGACTGCCGGGCTTCAAGGCCGTCAGCGTTCTGGGGATCCGGTACGCCTGCAGCCTCCGAGGAAAGAGCTGCTGGTTCAAAACCCTCTAAGCAGCAACTCAACAGAATAATTTCAGACCAGAACCAACCAGAACCTCCACCTGCCAGCCAGTTGGGCTTAAATAATTTATTCCTAACCTGCTAGCAGTATGTGATATTGGGGTTCAAAGGTGTTGCCATGGAGACTATCAGAAACAAAACACAGTACGGTTTGGTCAGCACCCTGTTTCTGGTCCGGCCCAGTAAGACCTCCAGCCTGGTTCTGGTCTGGGTCGTCTGGTCTCCAGGCTTTACATCCTTCTGTAGAGTGTCTGATGAAGGCTAGGAACACTCCTCTTCCTCTAATGCTCTTCTTCTTCTTCTTCTCCTGCCAGTGAGACGCTGGAACCTGACAGGTATGTAAACTGGTTCCTGTTTGCGTGTTCTGGTAAATCCATTCCACCTGGTCCGGTCCAACCTGGGGAACACTGGAACCCCACCTGACCTCCCAGGGGCATCAGGTGGGGTCAGTCTAAATCAGGGGTGCTCATAAGGTCGATCGCGATCTACCGGTCGATCGCGGGAAGGTTTTGAGTCGATCGCGGCAGCAGGTGACAAACTGAACGCCACCAGGAAGCTGAGACC
>CAEFZY010043331.1:0-33417 GCA_903066815.1 Brachyrhaphis roseni
TTCTCCTTTTGCAAAAGACTTGATTGAAAACTAATGACTGTTTCTGTGGTTCTTCTTGTGTAGGTTTAAAAATACCTGACAGTATTACAGAGGTGGGTAGAGGACTCAGGTAGTTGTAACGTACTTGCTTTGTTTATAAGTTAGACATGAACAAGGTGAGAGTTAGCTCTAAGCTTGCGGCTTGTTTATTGTTGTCATAGCAACTGCCTGCCAAGATGGCTGAAAGCTGTAAAGTTCACGGATGTGTGATGTCACATGGGAGCTGCGTATAGCTTTAGCAGGAAGCTAATTTTTAACAACACGCGCAGTGGAAACCATCTTAATCATGAAAATAATTTGGAGCTTCATGTCACAATACTTGATTCTCAACACATTCTGTCAAACTTTGCAGGTAAATAACGGTTAATAACTGAAAGAAGGAATTAAATCTTTATTTCAAACATGTAAAATATAATTTCCAGCAGAAAACATCCTGCCTGCATCTGACTCATCCACCATAAACATCATAGATTTCAGTCTGGAATATCTGAATCTTTTCCATATTATAAACATTTATACCTTTAATTTGAGCTGTTAAAATCACCCAGTCCCAGAAATGTACAGATACAGTTAATTAATTGCTCTGCAGTTTATAGAGTCCTGTTCTACGTAGATCAAACAACCAAACGTTATCCTCCTGAATACAGCGTCCTTAAAACTCTGCAAGTTTTTATTATATTTTTAACACTAAAGAAACCAAGTAATATTCATAACATTTCTAAAGAAAAAGAAAAAAAAAAGTCTACTCTGTAAGAGAAGCGTACACCTGTGAATTATTTAACAGACAGTAAATCTATATGTTCTATGGAAGCAAGCAAGCAGCACCATGAAGACCATGTCAAATATTTCTCCAACATGGTTTATAACTTCAAATGCATCACTTCACAATTATCCACAACTTTGTGTTTATCACATAAAAATACCCTGAATTCTGCAGTTCTTATAGGATAAAACAGGATTAAATCCTAATCTTAACATCCTGTGTAGTTCAGACATTCAGGTCAAATCTTAAATATCACAAAGTCAAATAAAACCAGAACACATACATTTTTCTGACTAAACTTTCCACTGGTAAAAGATTCGGTTTGCTTTCAGGAGAAATGATAGACGGATAAATGACTGTCCTGCTTTAAATGAAACACATCGTCATAACGCTAACTCCTCCCCTGAGCCGTCCCGATCAGACCTGAAGGTCGCTGAAGGTCACCAGGTCCCCTGCAGAGCGTCATTCATCACTGATGAAGTGTTTCTACCTGGACGCACTGAAGAGCGAGCGTCCTAAACAACCCGACGGACCGGAGGCTTCCTATTCATCAGCATGATGAGAGCCATTAGTCAGCTGCAGACGCTCGTAATCACAGGCAGGATGAGAGAGGGACAGAGACCCCAAACATCTGTGATTGTGATGCTCATTTTTACAAATCAGTCCACTGATCACCAAATGTAATGAGATTTTTCAATGTGTAAATCAAATTATCTCCCTTTTAGGTTAAAATGCCTAAAATGCAGCTTTAATACTGCAAGCTTCTGATTTCCTGTTTCATTTATTCACCCACATTCCTAAAAAGCTAAATTATTAATAATTCTCATATGATCCAGAATGTTGGTTCTTAAAAATAGTTTGTTGTAGGAAAAACAAAATGTTGACAAGCAGGAAAAAGCTGCATCTACACCGTTTATTCACCTTAACTCTGTATTTTAGTCTGTAATTAAATACAGACTAAAATATTTTATTATAAATATGACGGCTGTGATGAGTTCATGTATCCAGCATGTTAATAATTATAAATGGTTTTTTTACCAACAGCCCTTTGTAGAAATAAAATACTATTACTGATGAAAACATTAAATGTTTTGTGAACCTATTTAAATAATTTGATGTTAGATAACTTTATTCATGTCCTGTTCATTCATCCACTTCTTTATTTTTTATGAAAATATGTAAATCTTTGAACATACTGCAAACAGCAAATTTGGATTTGCTCAAAATAATCCAAATTTGATAAATGAAAATAAAATACAACTTAAATTAAAAAAAACCTGTGTAATGAGAAATGTTTCTTATTTAGGCACCATTTAAAATTGTGTATAGTTTAAAGTATTTTTTTATAACCTTTTTTAACAACTCCACTGAAAAATCACAACAGAACACAAAGTTTTCTTAAATATTTCCTGAAAAGTGAACAAAAGCATCCAGGTGATTATAACGCTGTCATGGAAACAGGACTTGTAAAATCGATTCTACTTTTAGTTTAGAGGGAAAATGATGCTCCCATTGTAGCCACTGAATGTCAGATAGTTCTGTTAACAGAAAGCAAAATAATCTCTTTTATGGTAAAGTCTTTGTGCTGTGAAAACTTTTTCAGCTCAGAATAATCCTAAAAATGCTGCACAACAAATCCTGTTATCCTGCTTTGCCTCTTTTACTCTGAATCATCTGTCACTTTTATTTGTATATGGGAATTTATATTATAATTTAAAGTACTGAATTCAAAGTCCCATCAAGCCAGAGGTTTATTACCGTCTTCAGAAATCATGTGCAAAACACTTTTAACAACCAAAATCCAACCAAGTCACAAGAAAGCCTTTCCTTCTGCTTCAAAGACAATATTTGGTTTCCACAGACGGAGCTAAACTCCTTCACCTCAGCTGCCTTGTTGCCCCAGCAGGGCGACTGCAGCGCAGAACCAAGTTATATCGGCCCAACTGCCTGAGGATAACATGGATAAAATGTATCTTTGATAAACACATGAAACTAAGCATGTCAGGCCTCTGAATTTTAATTTGATGCTCATAAGAAAACAAGTGAAGTTACATGATTTACACAGGAAAGTAAAACAGAAAACACAGGAAAGACCGGATTATCAAAAACGACAAAAATGCAGCAAAACTGTCTGTAAATTTACCATAACAGAAACTAGACTAAAAAATACTTGGTGAGATTTTGTGTTTTTACAGTATAAAAATTATGGCAGTGATGGATGTAAACACTTAGATGAGATATATTCATAAATAATTCAGCCTATGTGGCACTAGCGCTCATCATCTATCAGCCAATCAGAGAAGACGTTCAGGAGTGGGAGCGATAAGCCCCGCCCACCTGCTACGAACAGAAAACACTTCCTGTTGTCTTCTTTGTTGTTTCCAGCAGGAGTAACATCCTGCTGTTGATCACAGTGTGACTCTGTGTTTCAGCTGATAAACCACCTCACACCAGCACCACAACTTTCAATCACAATTGGTTTTTCCTTTAAGCAAATTTATTTTCGTAATTTAAATTTGTGCAATTCTATTGTTAAAGGAAACGCAGCTATTGTCCAAAAGTTGAAAGGTTATTCCAAGATCTATTCCTGAACAAATTAACTTTCAGTTAGAACAAGAGAAACCAGAACTGGCAAAATGTTACTTTGTAAAAGATTTTTACTTTTTAATTGCTGCAATTTTCCTAAAATTGTAGCAATTTTAGGAAGGCTTTTGTTCCTTTTTAATCAAATTTAAATTCAATTTTTATTTGGTAATTTATCTACCGGTGATGTAATTATTGTGAAACATTGAGGTCAGCTGTAAATGAGCTTCATGAATAAATGAAACTTTGTTGGCAGTGCCAAAGTGTACTGACACTGACTGGGTTTGGCCCTGAGCTGAAGGAAAGAAGCTTTCACAGCTCAGCTTTTAGGCTTATCACATTTAAAAGTAAATCTACCCTCCAAAAACCAGAAAGTTTTTTTTACAATGTGCTTTTAAGGCCTTTATTTTTTAGGCTTAGAGATTGTTGGGTTTGATTAAAATGAACTAAGAGATAAAATTGCAAGCACTAAACAAAAGTAAAACTCTCTCTGCAGCTGCAGTTAAACAAGTTGAGGCTGAATCTGAGCCACATGTTGGATCCAACAGTCGTGAATTCAAATGAACCAACGTTTCATTTCCTGATCTGTGTCTGCCAACACAGACTGCCATCGTAAAAACCACTTAAGCAGCCAAAGTGAGACATGTCTACCAATGATGCCTTTGCCTGTAAACTACAATAATTACTCCCAATTTACACACACACACAAATACGATGCTCATGACTTATTCCCAGCGTTTTCAATCTCCTGCTGGTTTGCATTCAGACATCAAGTTTAAGCTTAATGTGGCGACTGAACATCCCAAATGTGGATTAGATATGCATGGCGGTGTCTGCCAGCAACGCTTCCCTCCCTAATGTGACATGACAAAAAGAGCTGCCAGCTCTGTATGTGTGCATCTGTTTTATAAAGTTGTGCTGACATGCAACCAAAAATAACCAGAGCTTTAACTTTCTCCTTTTAAACATCTACTGTGGAAGGAATGATTCTAAAAGATCTGACAAGCAACTGGAAACAGGAGAAAACTTCTCCAAACTCCTGATCCAATGCTTTCTAAAACAAGAACTTTAAATTTTAATATCCACTGATGTGCATCATCTATAACTGAAGCATCTGGTTGTGTTTAGTAATTTATGAAAATGTGTTTGCAAGGTCTGAATAATCTAAGTTTGGTACATGAAAATAAAAAACTGCTTAAATAAAAACAAATGCTGTTGCTTATTTAGGCACCATTTAAAATTGTTTATAACTTAAAATATTTTTTATACAACCTTTAACTTATTGGGTGAAGAAACAATTCTAATGAAAAATCACAAAGTTTTACTTCAATAATTCTGTGAAAAATAACTGAATAAAAGCATCCAGGTGAATATTTATGTTTTATTTGAGTGCGAACCTTTTTTAGTCTTTTAATGTCTGAATGCAAACCAGCAAGAGATTAAAAACATTGAAAATAAATCATGGGTTTTGCTTATTTGGTTATTAAAAGCTTTAATATCCAACTTCAAAAGTGTCATTTCTACCGGATCAGATCTGAAACTGACCTTTTATTAACAAGAAAAAGAAATGCTCATACAGGAACAATAAATAAAACTTATCCAGCACCAAACAAACTTCATAAACCCAGATCACGTTCTATTCTTCATCAATCCCAACCTATTAATCCCACTAGCGGTAAGTTTGAGTCGTCTCCAGACTGACCTTTGAAGAAGCAGTCTTTGCTGTGCACCACGTAGATCCGCCTCCTCTCCAGGCAGGCGGTGCGGTAAACCTCGCAGTGGTTCTCGTAAAACCTGCCGTCCGAGCCGCACACGGGCACAAAGGAGGGCCGACATTTTTCCTGGCACACGCACTCGGCGCGCCCGCTTTCCGCCATCAGCACACACTGCCGGCCTCTTCCACAGGAAGTCCTGTGACACGGGTCTTCCTCTGCCTCAGAATGAGCTGCAAGAAATAGAAAGTACAAGATTTTACTGCTTCCTGCGTAAAATTCAAAGCAGAAAATTACAAATTTCTAACTAAAAGAGATAAAAATAATACAAAAACGCAGCTTTGTTGTAATCGTATTTGGACCCGTTGCAGCGTGACATCACACTGTACATCCCATCCATCTTCCTGCAGGAGAGCAAATAGCTGCTCACTAACTCTGGCTAGCATTGGTTTAGCTGTCAAGTTATCAACATAAAGCACTAAATCTTAAACATCGGCTGATATATAAAACAAAAGTGATGCAGAGCTGAGATACTAACAGTCAACACTACGACAATTAGATAACAAGATCAGGAAAAGGTTTTAATTAAGAAAGGAAACAGCGAAGGAGAGGGACGTAGCTCAGTTATGCTAGCTTGACTATGACAACCGTAACATGTAGATGAGCTGCAGAATTTGATGTGTTTCGGTCCAGGTACAAAATAAAAAATAAAGTCGACCTAAACATCAAGCAGATTTATACCATGAGCACCAGAAATAGAAAAACATAAAGTAACGTCATACACGTTGTGTTAACAAGGAAATACTTTTTTAACCACTGCTTACCAACTGTTAGGTGTCTGTATCAACACCTCTCTGCACTCATTTTCACATTCAAATGTGAAAACTATGATATTCATACAGGAGCTACAAATGTAAGCAAATGTTGCAAAGCTGCTTGTTTTTCTTGTGTGTTGGACGGAAACCAAAGTGAAGCTAAACGTGTCTGCAACGTCAAACTTTAACACTGTTTTAATTATTTTAAATAATATATGGGAATGCACTCTCAATAAACTTTACAGTCTAATGGACATTTAACACTGGAACTGGAAAACATTTTAAATATCCAAAATAAATAAATAAAAATGAATTATGAAGTCTCCTAGTTGAGACCAAAGAACCAGACTGAAAACTTTTATCATCCAGGTTTGGGTTAAAAAAGAAGATCTAGTTTTCATTTATCATGTTATTAATTAATTGATTTATTGATTATTGCCACAGTTCTGCTCTATATATTTCAATGTCTTCATAAAGTAAATTTATTTTCAGTAATTCAGTCAAACGAAACTAAAACTCACTGTTTGACTCTACATGGTTATTTGCTTATTTCTGTTAATATTTTATAATGATAGTTCATAAAAATGATCATTTCAGATACTTTTTATGTTATTTATAACATCATATAACATTCCTATATTCTAATTTGACTATTTTGTTTTTTTTCCTCCAAATTTTATCACTTGATTAATGTTCATACTAATTAAGGAAGTTTTACTACAGAAATGTTTTTGTACTATAAAGTGTCCAGAATTATTCCTTCTCCAGCAGATTTATAAAAATTATTTTTAATTAACTAAAGTTTAGTTTTGGTGGGAAATGAGACGGGTTTATATCAAAATATAAAATAATACAAAAGATCAATAAAATCTTTAAAAAATGATTTATTTAAATCCTTCTGTATATTGTTTGGTGCTGCAAGTCGTTTGGACTGAACCTTTATAAATGCATATCTGAAAATTAACAAGATAAAAAACTTTTTAAAACATGATGGAAACACTGCAGACAAACTTCAGATTCTGCTTGGGTTTGTGTTTCTGATCATACAGACTGGTTTCTTTCTGTCACAATTATTAAACTACTCTTCAAATTGCTATAAAATATAAAAAGTGCCAAAAATACATCAGTCCAGAAGCCTGTAATAAGGATCCAGGCCTCTGAAACGAGCTATTTTGAGATTAAATAAAAGACTGATGCAGTGAAGTCAAAGCAAACTCCAGCCCTGCTGAGTTTCATTCCTGTATTTCCTATTAAAAATTTAAAGCACTTCTTTCTGTCACTTTATTTTTTTACCTTTTAATATTAACAAGCTTTGCTTTTTAGGAATCCAGGCCAAACATAAAGGAGCTGGATGGAGCTGCTGGCTGCAGCAATCTGAACACACAAATCGCACAACATGAAATGTTCAGAGTCGAGCAAAAGGCACAAAATGCTTCAGAAAACCAAAACAAAGATGTGTGCAGCTAAATCTGATGCTTCTCACGTTTCACTGTATTTGAGAATCGACAGTTAAAGGAATAAACTTTCCTCCCAGCTTCATCCTGGTCCTGCTCTATTATCCCTCTGTGAAATAAGGCTAAAAAGCTAAATATTAGCTTGGCGAGCAGAAAGCTCAGGCGGTGCTCTTATAATCAAACTGCTGAAAACAGAAATTGAATTTGCCTCAAGTATAATCATATCTCCACTCTCAGCATATTAAATAACAGAGATCATGCGCCGCCGTCGGAGGACAATAGTTTAGTAATTGCATGAAGGCGATTTCAGGTTTGGTGCAAAGGGTCACCGGCAGCACACACACATTTCACACACCTTACCTGTCCTTCTGTCTGCAGGGCGCCATTCAGGCTGCTGCTACAATAAAACAACGTTCAATTTATTCGTTTTATTTTAGGTGAACAAGAAGTGCAGAAAGAAAAACTCATGAAATTACAGTTTATCCCTTTACAGACGGAGATGATCTGGAGAAACTCAACAATAAAACTACAAGTAATGCACTATAAAAATATGGCCTTGATAAGAAAAGCTACGGTCAGATTTTCTCAAACAACGTTTGCTAAAACGTAAATGTTTGGTGGTCAGTTAACACTGAATATCAACCTGAACTACAGTAAAACACGGCGGTGGCAGTATTGTGCTGCTGGTTAGTGAAAACATTTGAGGCTCAGAAGTTTCTGGTTGTTCTGCTGGAAACTTTCAGCTTGATGAATTTTAACTGATCCTGAACTCAGAATTCTTCCTGCTTTTATTGATCTAGTAAAACCTCTACAGGACGACAAAATCTGAAAATATTCAGATTTTTGTTTCATTTATTACAAACTGTTGAACTGCAAGAGTAAATTTCTTAGTTCAGTTGAAATAACACTAAAAAGCAACATCAGCCTGATTTGATTTGGTTGATGGAAAAGTTCTGGTTCTATTTCACTTACTCACCTGTCAGTTTTTTCATGTATTTATACTAGAAACTTTTAAATTACTTGGTAAGACTTTGTGGTTTTGCAGTGTAAACATAAAGATTCAGTCAAACTGTTTGATTCAGGAAAATCTTCAAAACCATCCAGGAAATTAAACTGAAAACATATTTATTTTTTTTAATCTTGAGTAAAATTTCTGGATTTTTTTCCCACTGAATGAAAATCAAACATGTTTTAAAACTCCCAGACTCAAACCTGCAGCTTCTGTTAAAGTTTCTGAAGTTTTTTAATGAAAGAAATTATTTGAAAAAACTTCATTTTATTTTATGTTACTTATATGAATTATTTTCTTCCTTAAAATACCAACATTTCTACTTTATATTTTGTATGTAATTTTTTATTATTAAATGATAATTTGTAGACTCTTACCTGAGTATATTTTTAGTTACTCTATCCTCCTCTGCTAATATTACATCATTCATAAATGTTGGAAAAGTAATTTAGCAGTCAAATCGATAACCCCAGAGCGAGAAAGCCCACAGGAACGCCACGCCTGACCCAACATGGCCGCTCTGTGTCATAATTAAGTGTTGGAAATGAGAGGAAGCTGTGGTTTGGGGTTCTGCCAGGTTAGCGCTCCGATGGGAACGCGAGGCGGACGCTGCGCGTAAGACGGGCTCAGCTCCGTTTTATCCAGTTGGCTAATTGTTCTGCGTGTCTCGGCAAGGCATCTGTGGGAAATGCAAAGCAGCCTCGCTCCCTCGCCACCTCGCTGCTCATGTCAAGGTCAGGGACGATTACAAGATCGTTTGTATTCTCCGAGCACGAGAGATTAAACGCTTAGCAACAACCGTCCAGCGGCAGCAGCCCGCTTCGTCTTCCTCTCAGCTTCGTCTTCGTCACGTCGGAGAAACAGAACAGCAGCAAAACTGCATAAAAGCTACATTTACAATACAAAGCTGTCTGACATTTAGCTAAGTCTGTCATCTGCTTTGTCTCTGTGCTGTTTGCGGCTGCGGCTTGTTTAAGAGGCTGAAAGTGGGTCTGATAATCCTCCCTGTCTAAGCTGCTGGCACAATGTAGTTCAATGGATGAGGAGCAGAACGGTGCCAGGACAGAGCCAGGCTGACCGACCGGGTCCAGTCCAGGCCTCCTGTCGTTTTTATTCTGGCCCCCGGGGCAGACCAAGCATGTCCACTCCCTTTGCTCTGTCAGGCTAAATCTGCAGATTTTCAATAAGAAAACAAAACTCCAGCCGCACTTTTTAGAAATAAAAGTTCTGCTGTGAAGCTTAAAACCAAAACGTTCTCCAGCTGAACAGAAACTCAAGTTATTAAAGAAGAACGATCTAAAGATCTAAAGAAGTTATCCAAGTAAATGCAAGTAGTTACTGCCCAACTCTGGAAACAAACTCCAAGAATCGGCTACAAAAAGTGTGTTGAAGATGCAACTAGGAGACATTTACCTGAAAGTGAGTCGAGGTTTGATCAGATTAAAGTACCGAGTTAAAACTCATTTCGTCTGACCAGAAGTTTGTCTGAACATGAGTGACGAGGCAGCAGCCATTTTTCACAATACTTTCCTTTCTCAGCTCCTTTCCCAACTAGATGAAAGCGTAAGAGGCCCAGCATGTCAGATTCTGCTGGGAGAAGCCACAATGCAGAGCCTCAGCTCTGACTGAGTCATTGTGGGGAAGCAAATGAATCCAGAGTGAGGAGTTCAATGCGTCTCCACGCCCTACGGCGAAACCACACAGACCACAGGGAAGGAAGCAGACTAAGAATGTCACTTTTCTCTTCAAGCAAATTCCTAAATCCATTTAATAAACTTAAGCTATTGCATAAGTACCTCAGGCAAGGGTCTGTATTTAACATTTAAAGACAATCACCAAAAACATTATTTATTTTGTAGTTAATCCAGCCTCACAGTGTTTGCAGCTGCTGATATATTTTCCTCAGAGACGTAAGAATGCCACTGAGCATCGCACTAATTAGACTGGGAGAACATTCACTCTGCTGCTGAGGGACTCGCCTGGAGCAGGGCTGTATTATTCATCTCTCCAAGCTAAGAAACGCTTTACGATTCGGTCACAAATCTTTCAGGAAAATTTAAGACATGTTGCTGTTTCTTTCAGATTTTTACCCAAATGATCTGGATTCAACAAACGCAGCTTGTTTTTATTTTACAAGCTTTTCTAAAACTAAAGGAAGGCCAGACGAACGCTGCATGTGTTTCTCCACCTAAGCAGAACCCAGGGACGTCTGCAGATCGGACAGATGATTCTATTTGCCCTGTAGCAGCTGTAGATAATTAAATATTGAGTCACACTGTCAAACACCGTCTTCCCCGTGCTGCTCAGTCGGACAAAGCGCTCCTGACATGCACACAGCGCTTGAATATCAATGGACACCTGCGTCCCTTGGTGCTAGGTAAGATATGCTGCAGTGTTCACGCACAGATAAGG
The DNA here is from genome assembly GCA_903066815.1 of Brachyrhaphis roseni. Lineage (NCBI taxonomy): Eukaryota > Metazoa > Chordata > Actinopteri > Cyprinodontiformes > Poeciliidae > Brachyrhaphis > Brachyrhaphis roseni. The sequence goes on from CAEFZY010043331.1 coordinate 10,788, forward strand.
ACTAACTTATTTTTGCTGCATTGTACCAAAGAATTTTATTTTTCTGCGTAAACAGAGAGATGGAGAAGGAATAGGAATTACTGGGCAGGATTCAGGATTCAGTGTGTATTTATAGGCCTGACATGATAAATTGTTCCAGTTATTGCAATAAATGATAATATTGTTGTCTTGAGATCATTTTCAAGTAATATAATGTTAGTATCATTGTTATGTTGACTAACATGGACTTACTCTATTTAGTATGGAAACACTAGTGATTCAGCTAAAATGAGCTAAAATGCTAAGGTTAGCGTAAATGCTGTCAGTAGCAGGTTGGCTAACATTGATTTTCTCCATTCATAAGCTCAACACAACTAATAGATTAAAAAATCTGCAAAAATGCTTATTTGGGTGTAGTTTTTCACCTACTACGTTGCCATGGTAACTGGAAAAGGCAACAGAAGTAGCATTTCCCTTCGTTTTGATATATCTATGCTGTGGGGGTGAACGCAGCGGTTCGAGTCGCATTAACGGTGACGGAACAAAAATAGATCAAGAGACACCTTATTGGGTGCAGAACAATAGGTGTCAGCCAATCACTGCAGGGGGCAGGCCGCAATAAAATGCAAGAACACATTCTATTAAGCCTTAAATTCTAACAACAAGATTTGGCTAATTATAATTAGCATGTTGACTAACAGTGAGTCACTCCACTCAGTAGGCCAACAGTACTGTATAAGTTAAAATTAGCCAAAATGCTAAGGTTAGCTTAAATGCTATCAGTAGCATGTGGGATATCACTAGCATGTTAGCCTACTAGCATGTTGACCTATTAGCATGTTGGCCTACTAGCATGTTGACCTATTAGCATGTTGGCCTACTGGCATGTTGGCCTACTGGCATGTTGGCCTACTAGCATGTTGACCTACTAGCATGTTGACCTATTAGCATGTTGGCCTACAGGCATGTTGACCTATTGGCATGTTGACCTACTGGCATGTTGGCCTACTAGCATGTTGACCTACTAGCATGTTGGCCTACAAGCATGTTGACCTACTAGCATGTTGGCCTACTAGCATGTTGGCCTACTAGCATGTTGACCTACTAGCATGTTGACCTACTAGCATGTTGGCCTACTAGCATGTTGGCCTACTAGCATGTTGGCCTATTAGCATGTTGACCTATTAGCATGTTGGCCTACTAGCATGTTGACCTATTAGCATGTTGACCTATTAGCATGTTGACCAATTAGCATGTTGACCAATTAGCATGTTGGCCTACTAGCATGTTGACCTACTAGCATGTTGACCTACTAGCATGTTGACCTATTAGCATGTTGACCTATTAGCATGAGCAAGATTTAAGCAATAAATAATGCAAATAGAAATGATTGAGCACCTTTTAATTTGTCGTATTACTGTGTTTACAAACAAATAGTTCCTGTTCCTCCACCCACATCCTCACTAAGACTCCAACTATCTGCATGTGGGTTAAGCTGTTAGCAGCTGTCTGGGTCTCCTGGCAGCAGGTGGAGGCGCCTGATGGAGCTGTCAGCCGACATCTTGTCTTCAGGCACATCGACTGTTTGCTGTATTCAGGAAACGACGGCCATCACAACCGTTCAGCCCAGGAACTTACTTATGATCCTTACATCCAGAGCTAATGAATTACATCTTTAAGTTTTATTGACAGAGCAGAAACTGCAGCACCAAGAGCTGGTCAGGCCTCATAAGCAGCTGCTCTTTACATTTCCCTTCATTTGCATCTTCCTCGATCAATAATCCCGGGACGGCGAGACAAACATCAGGACGAGAGAAAAGTGGAGTCAGCACATAAAGAGACATGAGACCCGACAAGAACAATTAATCAGCCTGGAATACTTTGTTTCTGTGTTTATTGATCTTTGGATGTGTGTTCTTGCATTAGTATTATTATGCCATTACCATTATATTACATAAAAACGATCATAACTGCGATACTATCATTTATCGCAATAAATTCTGGTAAATGTTATTATCGTGACAGGCCTGTGCACAACCTGACGGCAGAAACTCTCACTAGTTTCCATGGCTACCTGTAATTATCTGGCTGTTTTATGGTTACTAAAACAGCCAAACTTTAGCAACAGCATATTACTTACTACCAATATTAAAGCTACTTCATTCATGGTAAGACCATCAGAGATATGTTGAGTCCCGTATCCATGGTGAGCAAAGGCTTAGAAAATGGTGCTAACATTGTTAGCTGTTAGCTTCTTCCAGGTCCAACTAATCTGATAAATAATCAAGATAAATAAAATTAGAGCAGATCAGGGATTAATGACTATAAACTCAACCTTACTTCAAATATCTTAAAATATCACTTTAAACATCTATTTTTATGAAATCTATAGTTCTGGGTAAATCTGATGCCTTATTTCCTTCTGTTTATGTTTTCAATTCTCCAACTATAAACTGCTCTTCATAAGTTATGAATTATTTTAATAAATATGTAACAAACTTTTACCTTTTTAGAGTCATAACTGATGATTTAAGGATGAACAGGGAAAATATTAGATCCACATAAAACACTAAGCACAGTTAATTATGGAAATAGAAAAAAATCATAAAGCTCCAAATTACCTCTAAGCACAAAATGCATTTTATTTTTTATTTCTCTGAGAAAACATGGGCTGATTTTGGCTGCAGGTGATAAAAAGAGCAGAAGAATAAAAGCTAAGGTTAAATATGAAGAGGCAGCAGAACCTTGTGCAGCGTGTGGGAATGCTAAGCTTTAGCAGCACATGCAAACCGCTAGCAAGTGGCATGTCAAAGCCCGACAGGAATCCCTTTCCCACTCAGTGGGTTGCCCACCTCAGAGGACTCAAAATGATTAGGTAGAAAGGATTCATCTTCTGGAATAATGAATTTCTGATACAGCCTCAGGAAAACTGCGGTAATTAAGTAGCTAGAAAAGCTAAGAAAGAGTAAAAAATTAGCTTCTTGGTCAGGCAGTTGGTGAAACTTTGGAAATTGAGGCTTTAAATTAATTTTAACTGGTTAGAATTAAACCCTGAAGGAGGAGAAACTATTGACTTCATCAACCAGTTACATCTGATAAGTTATGTAAGAACAGCAAGCAGGGAGCAACCAACACTGAGCAACTCCAACATCAACAAACCAGGAAGATAATAAAACTAATTATCTGAGCAAGTTTCACAAATTGTGATGGTTAAAATCTGCAGTCTTGTGATTTATGGTGTTAAGTATTTATTGAAAAAGGTTTGGAGGATCGGGCCGGAGGTTCTGGAGTCGTTCAGTCAAACTGAAAAACTGCAGCAGCGAAAACTGTAGAGCTTAAAGCTGGTTATGACAGAAATGTGTCGAAATAAACAATCGCACAATAAATTAAAAGGAGCTCAATAATTTCCATTTGCATGATTTATAATTTTTCTCTTTTCTGTCTTTCTACCAAAAACTGGATAGTAAAAGTCTTCAGTCTGCTGCTTTGGGCTCAACTAGCCTTTTTTTGAAGGGCAACTTTGTTTCATGACTTCATAATTTGTTGTTGTTTCTGTTGTTTTGTTTATTTTGGATATTTAAATTGTTTTCCAGTTCCAGTGTTAAATATTCATTAGAATTTAAAGTTTCTTAGTCTTTGAGAATCTGTTCTTGCATTAGTATTAGGCCATTATCATTATGTTAAAATGGACTCACAATATTACCGTTTATTGCCATGACTTCTGGGACCGTTTATTGTTTCACAACATGTGAAATGTGACGATATACATCCGGAACAGTGACACCAACTTGAGTCAAAAAATGAAAGACTTCTGATCTAAAGACTTGACTTGGGGAAAAACATCCCAGTTTCACTGCAAATGGAGCTGAAGATCCAAAGTTCACTGCTGAAAAGGCCAAGATGGGAACATCAGAAACGGAGCAGAGCGTTGGAAGAAGCAGCGGTCAGATGAGTCACGTTATCTTTTATATCACATGGACCAGGGGTGCTCAAGTTCAGTCCTGGAGAGCTACCGTCCTGCAACTTTTAGATGCAGCCTTACTCCAACAGACGGGGATCAGCTCTGAACAGGCCTGGTAATGAGCCATTCATTTGATTCAGGTGTGTTGGAGCAGGGGTGCATCTGAAAGTTGCAGGGTGGTAGCTCTCGAGGACTGGACTTGAGCTCCCCTGACATGGACGCTTTAACTGGGGAACATTACGAGAAGATGGTCAGCCTGAAGGAGGACCTGTAACGTTACTCTGACAGCCAGCTCAGCATTGTTGCAGGTAATGTGCTACATCTCAGGAATAATTCACCTTCACACTAAACAAAAATGGTTCAGGTGAGATTTGAGGAGCAAACAGAGTGAGGTGTTCAAAATTCCCCAAACCTTAAACCATCTGCAGGATGTGCTGAACAATTAGTCCCATCCACATGGACTGAACTTCACAACCAACAGGATGTCAGGGATCTATGGAGCACATGTTTGATTGGTCAGGGCAGTTTTGTCAGCTGGGAGATAAACCACCTCAAATTGACAAGATTCACCCTCATAAATCTTCTCTAAATTCTTTAGTGTACTTTGCTTCACAAACCTCTAAAAGCTACTGGATCCATTGCAGCGCGACGTCACAAGATCCCGCCCCCAGCTTCCTGCTGGAGGGCAAAAAGCTGCTCGCTAACTATGACTAGCATTGGTTTTAGCCGTTATCAACATAATGCACAAAGTCTTTAATCTGCGCCTGATATATAAAAGAAAAACAGACGCAGTGCTTTGCTACTAATGGTCAACACTATGGCAACTAGATAAGGTCAGGAAAAAGTTTTCAATTAAAAAAATAGCAAAAGAGAGGGAAGTAGCCCAGCTATGCTAGCTTGACTATGGCAACTCCAACATGTAGATGTGCTGTGGAATTCTGCATGTTTAGGTTCAGATGAAAAAAAGGCAATTTAAACACCAACACTGACAGATCATCAGTAGAGCAGGAGTTTAAATTAGCTAATCTACCACTGCTGTGTTAGCTTAGCTGTTAGCAGCAGTAGCTAAGCTAACACAGTGATCACTTAATAATCACAAAATAAACATCAAGCCTGAAATAATAAAACTGTAAAAGACTGAATGTTCTTCTCTGTGTGGGAACAGTTTTCATTTAGTTCACAGTTTATGTTGCTACATGGTGCTAACATGGTGAAGTTTTTTAAGTGTTCAGTGAGTGAAGATGTGTATGTATAATAATGTTTGTCTAGTATTTCATGTAAAAACTCTCAGTGCTTTAAATCCCAGTAGTTTCTCCTAAAGAAGCTGCCATTTCAGATCTGTTTTCATAACAACATTTGCACAACAAATGCAAAATATGGAAACATAAAGCTTATGAAAAAAAGCTCCAACATTCCTCCTTTAACTTTTCTACATTTATGCATGTGTATGTAGTCGGAAAGTCCTTTCTACTGATCTCTGGTTGACTTTATTTGCAGCATAATTCAAAGCTGCCCTCCCATACAAACCAACAGTACGGTAGAAAAGGTCCGCTCACCCTGCCTCCCTCGCATTTACATACTTTTACCATCGCAGCAAAGGATTAAATAAGATCTCAACTCTTTTTCAGAAGTAGGCTGAACATGTGAGTGTTGGGAGGTGAATAAACCTCCTCTGGGACTGAAAAGATGGAACATCCCTCTTGTGCTCATAATGTAAAACTTCAAGCACTGAATTACAATTTCATCTCTCCGTTTGTCTACATCTGTAGACAAACGGAGAGGAAAAAGGAAAAGCTAAATTCTTGCTCTAGCATGTAAACAGCTGTTTCATTTCATGAAAAATGCAGCATTTTGATAGCTGGGGAAGCTCATTGTTCCAGCTCGCTGCTGCTCGTCTCTTCATTATCAACAACATCTTAATCCCATTGATCCATCTTCATCCTCGTTTTGCTTCCTCCTTCCTCCATTTATCTCTGTATTTATACACCTTTCTACAACACACAGAGCATTTCTGCTGACACCACAGCAGCGCCTCCCTCGCTGCGGGACTCTGGGAAAACAGAGACCGAGGAGACGCGATGGCCTCGCTCCTTCAGCAGAGATGACTAATAACCCCTGCAGGGCAGAGGCCTGCAGGGCTGCGGCGCGGAGGTTCCTCTGCTGGGTGGGCTTTGCTGCTGCGCTCCACGCTGACAGCTTTGTGCACAAAGTATTTTATGTCCATTTGGAGGGAGGGAACATCCCTGGCAAGAACAGGTTCCTATTAAAGAGTGCTTACTCAGACATTGGAGTTTTACGCTGCTCAAAGAGGACAGGACGGTTACGCTTCAGTGATTACAGGTTATTTTGACTTCACTTGCATTTTGTGAAAAAATGAGAAGATAAAACTTTATGAGACGGGAGTTCCTTCAAGACAATTTGTCAGTGAAAATATTATGTAGCATGAGTTCATTTTTACAGTACGGAGCCCCATAGCAGATATGGGGGAAAAAACTGTGTTCCCTTGCAATAATTTAGCAAAAATATTGTAAACTCTTTAGTATACAGTCGCATAAGTCAATCTAAAATTACACATTTAAAGAGAATCAGTGAAAATATGTTAACTCTGATGCAAAAAACTTTCTATCTTAGAAGGAATGAAGGAGATGGAGAGTCTGTGTTTGTCCTTTATGATGCTTTTCTACCCTGAAGATATAAAACTTCAGATTGGTGGGAAAACATTCAGTACTCAGAACGTTACTGTGTGAGAACACAAAAGAGTAAAAATCCTCCGTAAAATGGAGCCCCCTAGAGGACTGGAGGACTTTCTCCTTTTGCGTTAAAAGCACTACGTTCATGCAGCAATAATGAAAATCCTTCTGCTAGAAGGTTTTCAGTGGCTTGTTCCATGTATGATTGTGAGATGTCTGAAGTTTTAAACTTTTAGAAATGGACTACAAACCTGTGTGCAAAAGTAGGCGGGGCTTGTGGCTCCAACGCCTGATTGGCTGACAGATGATGACAGCTAGAAACATTCATCTGAATTATGAATATAATCTCATGTTTACACAGTCGCTGCTGACGAATCACATGAACAAACTTTACCATATTTAACTTAGCCTTTAATGGAAACAACACACTTAGAAAATTGTGTTGTTTCAACATTATTAGGATACAGATATATATTTACGTGCATTTGTAATGGAGAAGCTGCTCTACAGGGAGCAACTGCAGCAGTTTCTCCTCCTACTGTGGACCAATCAGACAACAGGACAGATCATTTCCTGCTTTACTTTATGATCATCCAAACAGCTGCTGGATGCTAATATTCCCACATCCTGATGATAAAGGATGGGTTTGCTGTCAAAGTGAATGTTTCTTTTCCTTGCTGCCTCCCGTCCTGGTCCAACAGAAAACCCGTTTTCAATGCTCTCATGCACAACAACGGCCGCCCAGGAACCCAGACAGGTCTGCTGTACTGAGGAGGAGGACAAGCTGTTTGGTCACACTGACTGCACACACTTGTCCTTCCACAATCACAAACTTTTCATCGCCGTCCTCAGAGGAATTTTCCTCTCGCTTTGAGTTCACCTGAGAACAGGTGAGTCGTCTGAAGTGAATGTAAAACTTGGCGCTTCGTTTCTGGATGAGGAAACTCCAGACAGATCCGCACACAGGCCGACGTTTGACTGATGTAACACGTTTGACTGTCACAAAAATACACTGTAAAAACACTAAATCCTACCAAGTATCTTTGGTCTACACTGTAGAGCAAATATCTTAGTAAACTTGAAATAAGACAAAACTAACTTACAGGTCACTTTTCAGCAACATGTAGGATCTTGTTTTGAGTTAATGTCTTAATAATGGAGAAAAAGTACTTATTCTAATTAAAGATTATTTGACTTATAACAAGGGAAACGTGTTATTACAAGTTAAATAATCTGCAAAAGGAATTAGTATTTTTGTAACAATATGAAGGAATTATTGACTTAAAACAAACTTTTATATGCTGCTGAAGTTACTTGTAAGTTAGTTTTCTCTCATTTCAAGTGATACTTGGTAAGATTTGAGGTGCACTTGCTAAATGTTTTGTAAAGAATGGTTTTGTCCATGGAAAAGCCTTTTCTAATCATAATTTATTTATTAATAATGGCTTAATTATTACATCTTTCAGTAAAAACACTTGTAAGGACAGTACAGTTTTGTGCATTCACAGTTTTACTTCACTTTTGATGTTTAATCTTTAATAAAATACAGGCTTGGGAATCAGCTCCACATTTCACTGGTGACACAAATAAAAGTTTGGGGTTAAATTGGATATAAAGTTTTGCAGCGCATTGTATTTTTTTTTTAAAACCAAGCCAGTTTATCAGAGTCCGTGTTCTGCAGCTTCATGCAGACGGAGGCAGGTTGAGAGAGGAGCAGCTGCTGCTGTTTGTCACCTTCCTTTAAATCTGCTGAATAAATTAACTAGCAGCTTTAAGCTAAATCTGTCTGTAAACAGCTTGAGAATCATGTCAACAGCCTTTATGTCGCAAAACCCAAAAATAAACTGCTGGAGGTTTAAAAGTTGGCAAACAGCAGAGGAGAGAAGGGAACCCAAAAATGAACCAGCCTGAACCATTATTTTACTTTAACAGAGCCATTCTCCCAACAGACACAGCAACCAGAGAGAAAAACGCTCTTCTACATTTAAAACAAAACGAATGTGTAGATATACGACTTTATCCACTCAGTCATGAATTATTCCTATAAAGAGAAACTAAGGCAAATCTTTTCAACCCTGAAGGTCATGTCAGGACACCAGAGTTACACAAGAATAATCACTAAAGCTCAAAACATGACATCACATTTATCTGATCACTTTCATATAAAAATCAAAAAGTAAAGATGATGCAGCTCAGCTAGCAAATTAAAATGAAGCTGAGAATTCAAGTAATCTATTAATGGGTGGCAGCTGTTCTGGTAATTACAGATAAATGGGAAAACAAATGTATATTTATTTATTAAAACTGATATTACTGGTTTCCATGCTGACACCAGATCTGTAACCTTATTGGTCGAGCTGCAGACAACAGCGAAGGAACGGCGCCTGAATAAAACATTCACATCTATTCCCACTTACAAAGCTGGCAGCTCTAATGTTTAAGTTATGATTTGCCTCCAGGTATCCAACAGGCACAATGGAGAAAATAGATGCAGACTAGTTTTCCTTTCTTTTTTGTAACATATTTAAATAACAGACAAGAAGAGAGAGGGGGAAGAGCAAAATCAAGAGTCCGATATCCAAAAAAAACTTCAACAATTAAAGTAAATACATAAAAAACAAAGCTTTTCCTGTCATTATGACGAGAAGTTCAGATGGTTACAACTGAAATGATTTTGCAAAAACAGAGGATTTTTTCCTGAATTTTTTGTTATTGCAATATTAAAAATAAACATAATTTATTCAGTTTTATGACTGAATAAATTCTAGGATTTCTACACATCCTTATCAATCCATGTGGAAATAAATGTTCTTGCAACATTTTTATGTTTTGTTCATTAACTTTAATTCACATCATTCAGGTTTTATGTGTATAAATGCATAAAACAGGAAAAATGAATTTGTGAATAAATTAAATTTCTGTTGATAATTTGTTGCCATTTTCAACAGATGAATCTGTAAACAGGTTGGGGTCCAGACGAGTTTGAGCTAAACTTTATTTAGGAGCATCAGAGTCGAACATGGTTTTATACTTTAGATATTTTCAGAAACCGTCACATTTTCTCACTATAGATGTGAATGTTGAGGTTTTTGATAAATCAACTCAAAGTAACATATAATGGGGTCATATTGGTATGTTTTACTTTTTCAAGTTACGTAAAGAATATGATACTTTGTTTCTCTTGATTGAAATATACCAAAAAAACTTTAAAACCGAGAAACATGAAGATCTGTTTTTGTGCGGCTCCACCTCTAATATAAAACCTGGCTAACATTGGCAGCACTGTCTCCTAATTTAAAATCTAAATCCAGGGTGAGTTTGGAGAATCTTCTGAAAGCAGAGGAGATTTCTGTAAACTCATCGCCTTAAATCCCTTCGGATCCGTCTCTCTGTCCTCTGATCGTGTTGTTCTGCTTCTGAAATCCCTCCTCCCTCTCTTCACCGTCTGTCACCAGATTGGGTTTCGTCCGTGATGAGAAGGGCCAGACAGATGCACACGCTGACCGCTCGCTGCTCGTCCCTCAGATGCCCGGCTGGCTTTCGCCTCTTTTCCGTCCGTTTGCTTCAGGTTTCGTTCTTTTAGCTTTTCTTTTCATCCTCCGCTCTGCTGCTCCACCTCTCTAACATCTTACATCAGGGGTGTCCAAACTTTTTCCACGTCGATTCAAAAGGCGTCACGGGAAAAAGGACCATAAAAAACTGAAATCAATCACATAAAGCAGCCTGATATTTATTGTAGATACAAAATTGAAAGGAAATTTTGGACCGTCTGTTCGGTTCACTGTGGAGAGAAAAAATTAGAAAATTTCTGCCAGAAACTCAGAAATTTTCTAGAAAATTTCAAAAATATTTTCACAATTGAAATTCAGAAATTTCCAAATTCCTTTGTAGAAAATTCCTTATATTAATCTAAAAAAATATTAATCTTATAATACGCTGTAGTCAATTTTGCACATTTGCTGTTTTAATTTTTTTGGGGGCTCAATTTAATTTAATAAATTTATTCTCAATAATATGAACAGTATTTGGGTCACTTCCTTTCAAAACGCTAGCTATACTTCGCCAAATTTAATAGAGAAAACAAAGTCTCTGGATAAACTGGACATTTTGTTAAAACTTGGTTATAAGAACAAATACTTTGTGTTCTTACATTTTCCTGTGTAAGAAAATTATGCTGGTAACAACCTTTACCCTGATTACAAATTAAAAATCTCCATCTGCATCTGTGGGTCAAATTTTTATCATTTTTTAATCAGTCCAAGGGCCACAAATGACCCCCAGACCTCAGTTTGGACCCCCAGTCATGTTGAACTGACTGGAGATTTTGTCATTTAGTAAAGAACGACAGATACATAGATAGATGCATTATTGGACTATAAAACCACTTGAAAACAGGACTCACTGAACATTTGCCAATATTTGGCTAATAGTACTGTTATTTCAAGGTTAGTTTTATTATATTTGAGATGTATGGAGAATAAAGAAAGTTTAAAGTGCTGCACAACAACTTTAATTTTAAAGTTTATTGGTCGAGTCCCCTAAAAACTTGGTGCTGGGAGGTGAGTTCACAGAAAGGACAAGATGGGAACACTCAACTTCAATCAGATCACAATCCATAATAGATGGTCATGTAAATATCTTATGAGAAGGAGCAATGGAGAAAATTACTTAGGACCACACACGCACACACACACCCCCACACACACACACACACGATGAACCACAAGTGTAGAAACCAGGAAGCAGAAGACAACCATCCGAGAAAAAAAAGTGTAATAGAGGGTATTTATCTAATATTCATGCTCAATCTTAATGCCGCTGCTCTTGTTTTTAAGGTTGTCTGAGTGAATGCTCGACACAAACAGAACCGCAGAACAACAAGACTTTTCCAACAGGATCCACCTCCTACATCACAAACAAATCTCTCGTTTTGTGTGCGACTTTAAATAAATAAAAACTTAAAAAGGTAGTTACAAGAAAAATGTTTGATACTAAAACCAAACAAACAGTGTTGTAAGGCGTCCAGCCAGCTACAGACCTGCTTGGTTTGTCTCCGGATTGGACCGGACCGGGCAGCAGTGCTGGTGAACACTCCTCTCACTCTGCCTGCTATTCCTCCCACAGTCATGTTTTTGTATAACTTGTTTGTACAGATCCATTCGTCTGTCTCCCATTTTTATCATCGCCTTTAAGCCAGACGAGACAAATGGGGGCTCGTCCGGGATAACAATAGCAATGAGACTGCCAGGCAGCAGCAGCCTTCAGTCAGAGGCTTTTTTAGAGTCACTGCAAGACTGACTGCTACTGTACATCCTTTCTGACTATTATTTAGTTTATAACAACATTTAATTTCCCGTTGAGATTGAATTGATTTGAAATCCCAAATTAATACAGAAATGCTGCAAAAACAAACCAAAACAAACTTTTGCCAAATATTTTTAGTCCAGTTTCTAGTGCAAGTATCTGAATACATTTGAAATAAGAGAAAACTAACTTATAAGTAACTTTTCAGCAAGAACAGTAGTATGTGTAAAGTCAAAAAATCTATAATATTGATGAAAATATTTTAGTTCCATTGGCAGATTATTTTACTAAAAATATGAGGAAAATATCTTATTTTACTTTCTTAATTCCTGTCAGATTTTTTCCAACCCTCTCTATTTCCATTCACAAAGTATTTAACCATTTGAGTTTCCCACAGTGGCTATAAAGTGAATTTCACTCCCATCTATCAAAACTTCAGCTACAGTTAAATTTTAAATAAGTGACATCTAATGTGGTTGTCTTTAAGTTAGCATCACTTTAGCCAACTTCTTCAGATTATCTCTGCTCACATTCATTGTTTTCAGACTTTGTCAGCAAAGATTCACAGCAAAACTGTGTATTAGCAGAGAAAGTCATCATATCTTCACACACTGTCGAACCTTTCAGTCTCTGCTGTTCGCCGTCTGGGCGGCCGTGATACTATGAGTGCTGATGCGGTGCTAAGCCCTGCAGAGCTCCCCAGGGAAGCACTAAAAGCAAACCCTGACCCTGTTGACCATCAATAATTCAGCAGAAATCAGGGTTAGAGTAAGTGCACTGAAAAACGGCACAGTGTTTCTACAGCCAGCTGTCTCCGCCATCATAAAGTTTGCATAAGGCTCAGGCTTCTGGTAGCCGTGAGGCAGGAAGGATGTTAGCTCCATTACCGTTAAAACAGATGAACAGTAGAGAGAGACGGAGGGGTTAATCACGGACCAGACTGGGCCCGTTCTGAGACCCAGTTGGCCTTTAGAAAAGCACCAACAAAGTGGATGTAGGAGGCCATCTGCAACTGGCTGACCAGCTGGCTGTCCTACTGGGAACTCTGTCAGCCGGAGAAGAACGACGCCAAACTGACAAGCCGGTCTGAGAGCGATGAATAAATGAGGAAGTGGAAGGTTCAGCAGTCTATATTTGCTTTTGTTTCAGAGTGAAGATGTCAAAACTATTCCTGTAATACAGAGAGGCTGTGGAAATGATTGGACAGGAAAATATATTTAGACCAAACTATTTAACAGCAAAATTCTGAAATGTAAGAAACGATTAGCTGCCATTGACCACATAGTTGGGCAATTTAACATTTGGAAAATAAATTTGCTTAATGGAAACACAATGTTTTAAAAGAAACTAGTAGTTTGCTAAGTTTTGGTTTTTCAGTCATATTGGAAACATTTTTCTACAACACATACCATGAAATGGAGGATCATGGTGCCGCATTTCTTTTGTTTTATCGCAAGAACAAACTGTGATTTCAACTGAGTCTCTTAATTAATGGAAACACCGCAATCGCAAAATTGTGTTTCTGCGTCTACACTCTGCAAATATTGACAAAGTTTTGCGCACATTTCTAACGGGAATGTTTAAATAACCCTCAATAAAATCTAGTGCAACTAATTGTCTTCAGAAGTTGCTTCAGAAGTTGCCTGATAAGCACACAGGGCCCAGCTGAGTGTAGCTCAACTGATTCTGTGAAGGTTTCATATGTCACTTTAAAACCAGCTGTGAACAAACAGAAAACCTGAATAAGAAACTGGGGCAGAAATTTGGACAAAGACTCAGGACATATAAAGTAGACATTTATATCAAATCAAGCTAAAATCCAGACTGTGGTTACATTTAATCTGATTGTTATTATCTCTCTAAAGTGCTGAGAAGAAATAATTCAGCTTATCCAAAGTTGATGATCTTCAGTTCTACAAAGTACCAACTTTTTAAGAGTTTTTTATTTGATAAAAATATTATATGCATCATTCTAAACTCTTTCTGCTTGCAATCAGACAAAACAGGAAAATGACTCAGCATTTTCTGTTGGGCCTTGACATTAAACTTGCAAACATTTTTCAGTTAATACAAAGCAGAGCCAATAACAAACGTGTGGATTTAATGTGGGCGTTTAAATCAAACTGGTTTAAAGTTCTGTTGTCATTGGCATTAAACAGGTGAGCAGGATTTGCATTTTTATGGAGTTTCTCTGGCCTTCCTGCCCTCAGCGCTCTTTGAAGAGGAGAGACAGCAGATAGGATGTTAATTAAGGACCAAAAGAACCACAATGGGAACGATATCAATGGCTGCATTGTGTTATCCAAGATAGGAATAAATTGAATTATAGCGAAAACTGTGGAGGAAGCAAATGCAGAGGGAAAAAAACAAAACAAAGCCAGAATGGTTCAATAATTTAAACATTTTTACACCTTATGATTTGGGATGAGGTCACAATTCAAGGTTATAGATATTAACTAGAATAATGTAGACTTACACTGCATTTATATTAACAAAAAACAGAAACTACAATACTGACTCTCTTGATCAAGACAAATTATATCCCACCAGAAATATGTCCATTATGAATAAATAACTAATAATCAAGACTGAGCAAAAACAAATCAATTTTTTAAGCTTAATCCTTTTGAAAATCTCAGTTGGAATCATAAATAATTTCAGGTGCTGAACAATGAAAGGTTTGATTTCATGACTGTAAATAAAGAACAGAGTTTAGAGATTAAACTAAACAAAAATAGCAATAAAATATTCAGATTCCGGGTTTTCCTCAGTGTATCATAAGCCTGGCGGGCCACCAGGCTTAGCATGGCTAATTTATTAGTTTTTTTTTAATGATTGCCTTTTTGAAGACATTATAGTTGGTGTTTAGGTATTAATCTTCAAGTCTTCCAAAAATGCACAACTATCAAATGATATTTTCAAACTTCCTGTCAACGTTAAACATTTTTAACTCAAAAACCCGGCGGGCGGCTGGATGGCTGACCTTTGACCCTGAGCTGCAGGCCTGGCATGTTTCTGGGGGAAACACTAAATATATTTACAAAAATAAACAGGCAGAACATCCTACAAGTAATTTTACATTTGTCGTTGTTTTTTTCCTGAATTTGGGTGTAAATAAAAACATCTCTCTCCAGAGAGCCACGCAGAGATAATGCAGCCTTCTGCAGAAACAAAACCACTGCAGCCACAGAGCAACAAGGAATCCCACAGGATGAGTGAAAATGGAGAAAAGGATTACACACATAAACAACACAAAGAGCCACTACAGCATGTCCTCTGAACTCCTCTTCCTTGGTGTTTTTTAACACCAATTCTCACCAGTTCCCTCTCTCTCTCCACTCCTTTGAAACGCTCTCATGCATGGATAAAGACATTAATTGTTTATTTCTCTTTGTCAGCAGCTGACAACGCCCGGAGAATAAGAGACACGACTCTAATGGAAGAAAGAAATGACTCAGTTGGCTGAATAAAATCACAGTGACATGAAGCTCAGCTGGAATCAGAGCAAAAAGAATGATAGGTATTCATTGTTGCTGACAGCGTCTGCAGCCGGCGCCGCAGCAGATAAGGAAAGCTGGCAAAGCCAGAATAAAATGGGAAACACTGCCAAACCATGTCAAAGGGTATTTGTAATAGTATTCTTACTTTGCCAATGAAGATGGAAAAGAAGAACAACTCCACAGCTACCTAATGCATCGACCAAAACCGCTGACGATGATTTGAATCAGAAAAAGTTCCATATTTTATAAAAATACATGTTAGCATTTCAGATTTAGTTCAGTTCCATAAAGTGCAATAAAAGTAATATGGCTCCCTTCTGTTTTGGCTGTCACACTTAAACACTAAAACAGAGTAAATACAAAACACAGCTATTTAAACAAATGTAAAAATGTTTATTACATCATAAAAGTAATGATTAAATGTATTTTTTTGGCTTTGCTTCACTAGTTTCATGCAGACTTGCAAACTGTCTGACCTGCAGACTCAACAAATCACTTCAGTAGAAGAAGTAGATCTCAAAAAGCAACACGTTGTAACCTGAGCTGCAGAAAGTATAGAAAAAAGGAGAAACGGTCAGTAACGTCCATCCGTCTGGAACAGGTAAAGTTAGTCCAGCAGGAAAACCAGATGAGGAAAACCAGTATAACCAACAGAGAAAACATGCAACAGTGGTGAAGCTTTACAACAATGGAGTCCATCAAACATTCATCCAGAAAGTCACAAAATCAGCAGATCATCATCTGAAGTGCAGAACGGCTCATAAATCAGCGAGGAGGAAGCAGAACTCTATTTATTTATACTCAGGTTACTGTAGAAAAACCTCAACATGTTTTTACTGAGGTAAAAAAAAACAAGGAATTTAACATTTTGTTATTTATTGCTCCATGATATTTAGCATGGAGCCAAAAGCAGAAAATAGTGAAACAAAAAAAAAAGAAATTTAATTTATTCAATCTCAATTTTCCCAGTGATAATAAATGATACAATAAAGGCTCTGTGAATGTTTTTATATATACAAATAAATGTTTTAAAGGTAAATAAATAGCAGCAACACTGAAAAGGCAAAAAGCAAATTATATTATCAATAAATCATGTTGCTCAATTACACAATTAATTACTTTAACAGTTAAATAGTCTGTACTGGATCCTTTAATACTTTCTCTTTGTCACAACATTACAAGATCTAATTTGTTTAATTGAGCCATCTGCAATAAAAGATTATATATTGATCAGAATTACATCTTTTGTTTTACTTGATTAATAAATTAAAGCTTGTAAATCAGGTCTATTCTTCAAAAAGGAAACATTTCTGATAATCTCTGGTTTTGCTTTCCCACTCAAACTGGGATGAGGAGCAGCAAACATGATTTATTAATTTTTTAAAAGACTTTAAAGAATATTACTTTCACGTCTAGTCATCATTGTGTTCCAGTAAAACCAAACAGAATTATGCAAACGGCTGAATTAAAGAAACGTAATGAGTTTGATGACACAGATCATTAAAAGCTGCATTAAGTTTCTTTCAGACGTACGGTAACCTTCAGTGTCATAATTACTCAGCAAAAACACAAAACCTTAGTGCAACGATCTTAGTACAAGTACAATAAGAAATCCAACATACAACTAACTTTTGAGCAAGATTAAAAACTCAACTATTCCTCAATATTCAAATGAAAAAGTTATTTCACTTATGAGTTAAATAATCTGCCAATGTAATAAGTACTTTTTAAAATAAATTTTAAGGAATTATTTACTTAAACCAAGCTCACATATCTTGCTAAAAGTTTCCTTTAAGTCAGTTTTATCTCTTTTAAGTGTATTAATATATTTGCACTAGAAACTAAACAAAAATGCCTGGTAAATTGTGTTTTTTTGCAGTGTAAAACATTCAGTTGCTAAACCTGACAGTCTGATTTCAAAACATTCCCAGAAGTTTCAGTTCTTCTGACTGTGATGCTTTGCAGACACAGAATAATTCAGCAACTCCCAGCACTTTTACTCCCTAAACAGGTAATCCAAAGATCATTAGTAGCAGCACAGGCTTTATTCATTTATGAAGCATTAAAAACCTTCGCTGGAAGGTGACTGATGAAGAGCTGCTTTCACGCATCTTTCTGTTAACTCATCGCCTCATTTCTGACAACCACAGACTCACTTTTCCAGACTTTCACATCTTCAAACTTTTACACTCACGTTCAGCAACAAGGGGCAAATAACTTTTCCTCCTGCAGTAGGAAAGCTATTCATCTGGAATATGAACAGATGTGTCAAAAGTTACGTCTCAATTAGTCTCAACAGTATTTCTTTGGAGTTTAAGCAACAGCAGACAGCACTCAAAAACACTATTTTTATAAAAACAGACATTTCCATGAATTCTTCTTACAACAACTAGATGATAAGATCAGGAAAAAGATTTAAGTAAAAAAATGGTGAGGGAGAGAGAAGTAGCTCAGTTATGCTAGCTTGACTATGACAACCGTAGCATGTCGATGTGCTGCAGGATTCGGTGTGTTTCGGTTCAGTTAAGAAATGAAAAACAGGTCGTCCTAAACACAAACTCTGACATGTCATCAGTAGAGCAGGTGTTTAAATTAGCTAATCGACTCCGCAGTGTTAGCTAAGCTAATAGCAGCGGTAGCTAATCTACCACAGCAATCACTTATTAATAATCACAAAATAATCATTAATTTTGAAAACATAAAGCTGTAACAGACTGAATGTTCTGGTCTTTCTGAGGAAAATGTTTGAGTGTTTTCTGGTGTTGAATCCTGATGTATAAAATGGCATCAGTTGCTATGGCAACAAGTCTAGTTTTTTGTCTAGTTTCTAGTACAAATATCTTAGCACACTCGAAATAAGACAAAATAACTATTCAGCAAAAACACAAAATCTTACCAAGTAATTTTGGTTTAGATTCTAATGCAAATATCTTAGGAAATACAACAAACTACTAATAATTAATAAAGTAATAATTCCTTAATATCAATGATTAAGTACTTGTTCCACTGGCAGATTATTTTACTTATAACAACATTTTCCCATGTTATAAATTAATTTACCTGCCAAAGGAACAAGTACTAACTAAGAAAAAAACCTGGCAAGATTTTGGGTTTTTGCAGTGTAAACATAGAGCCAGAGCTACAGTTTGTTTGTCTGACCTTGACCTGACCTTGACCTCATCATGTAAGGAAAATGAGTAACATGTTCAGACTTGGTTGCAAAGATCTTGTGATTGCAGTGAAATCTGGTTCTGCAGACTAATAAAAAATGAATTCCTCGCCTTTAGCAGTTCCTATCATTTTTCTTTCACTTCTCATTTTTTCTGCTTTGTGTTTTTCCACGACATGAAATCTTAATAAAATCTATTGAAGTGTGTTTTTATATAATTTCATAAAACGTGAAAAAAAAAAAAATTCAAGGTGTGAGATTGATTTTTGCAAAGCACTTTGATTTTTTTTGTGCAGAAAAACACTTCATGTGTGGTATTTTAACGGTTCCATTACTGTGGAGAATCCGCAAAACCAGCAGCAATTCTCAGGGAAGAAAAAAGGTAAATGGCCAACCAAATCACCCTGACATTTCACGCTGATACTCTTCCCCTGATCCATAGAGCTGCCTGCTGTATGACAGCCAATGGAGACAGATGAGTCTGCCAGTCTCTGAACAATATAGGATGCAGCCAACCATGCAAGTGATAAAAGCCGACGTTATCACCCTGCAGACTTTTTCCCATGGGAGAAGTTTTGCAGCGTTCACTTCTTCTTACTCATCCTGTCCAGAACCATCCCAACATGCCATCATTTCTCATACATTTAAAGAACCAGCAGGTCTTTAATGATGTTGTAATTGAGAAAATGTCAATGCTAGGAGGCACTTTGTCAATTTCTAAATGTCACACTAAAACTCACTTCAGATTCCCAAGAATGAAGGATCTTTCAGTCATTTTATGACGTCTTTTTCTAATATTATTATCAAAACTGTTTATTTTTATAATATATCCTGAAGCGCCAGGTTGTTTAGAACTGAAACACCAGTTCAAATCGACCGAAACACCAGTTCAAATCGACTGAAACACCAGTTCAAATCGACCATAACACCAGTTCAAATCGACCGAAACACCAGTTCAAATCGACCGAAACACCAGTTCAAATCGACCGAAACACCAGTTCAAATCGACTCTGTTAGTCGTTTTGAACTGGTATAAATGAACTGAAACAGTGAATTTATACCGTTTACTAGAAGCTGAAACCTCAAATACAGAAACAAAAATGTCACAAATAAACCTGGCACTTGATGTCATGCTTCATGAGAAAAGTGACAACCAGCATCAACCAGCAGCAACTGCAGCCTCAGCAGAGACAGGAAGGAGCAGAGTTTGGTTTGAAGGGCCACTTTGGGCCAAAACTTAAAGGAAATGTGAAATATAACATTCAGTTTAAATTAAGTGAAAGAATGAGAGGCAATATTTGAAAAGAGGGTAAAAAAACAGATATAAGTTTGATCAGCAGAGATCTGTTCAACAAAATGCTCAAAAGGTGAGAAAAAATATTTAAATTTTAAATGACAAAAAGTTAAATCTGCAAACTAATAAATCGTTACCAACTAAAGTGCAATAACTGTTATTAGCAGAAGCTGCTTAAACAGTCGACACTAAGCATTAACTGGTAAGGATATTATATAAAATATCTCCTTTTTGACTTCATATTATATAAGAAGTATTTTCATATCTAAGCTAAACATGTAAAAATAATTCAGAAATGCAATTAGGAATCCAGTTATAATGTAAAATAAACAAAGCATGAGGTCACTCAGAGCACAAAGCCTAGAATTAGATTGAATAGATCTGCTTTCATAGATCGGGTGTCATCACCAATACCTCATCTAGATTTCTAGTCAATATTGGGACCAATACAGATATTGATATCGGATCACAACAGCTGAGGATCTTTAGATCTTTGGTGTTTCACTGAATCTGTGTAAATATCAGCAAAACGGGATTCAATTTATTTATAGATTACTTAAAATTCAAAATTATTCCATAAATCTGAATTTAGTTCAGAGAAGATATTTCCTTCCAAACCTTCAGGAAAAGTTTCTGTTCCTCACCGTTTAGCTTTGACTGGACTGGTAAATAACTTTATTTGTCCATGAAAATAACCTTTTAAATCAAAAAAGTAAAGTTATATTTATTATTTTAAATTAACTTAATAAAAAAACACTTTTTTATTAAATGTTTTTATTTCATTCTAAAATAAAACCAGATAAGAATAATTATTGTGTAATAAACATCTTTACCGTTGATCCTTGCCACTTTCCACCATTTAATCTTAATAAAGGTTAATTTTCTGTATTTTCAGCGATGCCAGCTCATCATCTGACATCCTGTTGGACCATCGCTGGAAGCCGGTCCATCAAACCAATCAACCCTCCTGATTGCTGCTGATTAGAGGTGAACCAGCCAATCAAACGCTCTGGAAAATCAAGGTGGTCTTCCTGGCAAAATAAAAATAAATCCTCCTCATTTCAGCGTAAATGATTCCACCTGCTGCACTCTGACGATTCCTCGGCTTGTGAGACATGAAAACATCAGCCAGCTGAATATTTGTCCTTCAAGCTAAAAGTGAGGAGAGGAGACGGAGCAATTAATGAAAACAAAGCTGCAATTCCCAGATGCCTTCGAATCATCCTCTCTTCGGGTTTGTTCCCGTTTTCCCCAACTGCCATCAAGGCCATAAATATCACTTATCACGCTAAGCGACTTCTCTCTGGAGAGAGAGACTAAAGAGGAGCAGAGAAACGTCCACAGGTTGGACTGGCTGCCAAGAGAAATGCCATCTATCAACGTTAGCTGAGCTGCAGATTCAGTAACGACTGAATCCAGTCATGCAGATACAGCAATGGGGGTGGGAGGGGCAAGTGAGAGATTCAAGAGACTATCATTGTCCAGCTCCAGGTGCTGATTGTTCTGCAACAACTGGTTGATGCTGAGAAAAGAGGAAACTAGTTACTACCTAACTCTGATAGTAACTGACGTCCAGCCACTGAAGCTTCGGCCATTTTCTCGTCGTTTACCCAGCATGCAATGCGTTTGCGTCATTAATGGGTCTCTAATATAAAGTTAGCATCAGAGCTTTTTTTTCACGCTGTGATGAACAGTTACGCTAACAACAAGCTAGCAGATGCTGAAACAACAAGATAAATGCAGGTAACCATGGCAACCAGTGACAGTTTAAAGGTCGAGCGGCTCTTTCTGCAGCAGGCGTCCGCTGTCCTTACAACCAAATAATCCCTCTGCAGTGTCTGTTGTTTAACACTTTTAAGTTAAATCTGATCAGAGCAGCTGCTTCTTCAAACGAAGCTCCGGCGTCGGCTTGCAGGCTGCGAGCTTTTCTCTTAAATTAACTGGAGTTAGCGAGCTGAGCCTAGGCTCCTGGCTGGGCTCCCGGAGCGAGCAGAGGCCGCCTCTCCTTGCCTACCCGTCGCTGCTCAGCAGGACCTGGCAGCACCGCTGGGGCCTGAAGGGAGGCATACTTCTGCACGAGTTCTCCGATAAACCCAGCTGTAAATCTCGCCTCTGGTTCCCAGGATCCCATCTGTGGGTTCCTGCCATGCTTCCTGCTCCACATCTGCTAGTTTTGTTCCAACTTTCCTCCTGCAGACAGATTAATCTCTTATGAGATTAGTGGGTTTTTCTGTCGTTTGTCGTTAGCACAAACAGCAGGAGGTATAATTATAAATAAATAGAGCTGTATGCAGGGCGGAATTTTTTACAAATCAGCAGAACAAGAAGAAGTAGATGTGAAAAAAAATACATGGTATATCGTCAACTCCAGTTTATTATAAATAGAAACTTTGAAGATTTACAGAAAAATGGATCCAGACGGTTTATAGTTCAAAATCGGCACCGATTTCCAAGAAACATTCAACCAGAGGAGGGAAAAGTTCCCAAAAATATTACTGAGGCGAGAGCTGCAGCACTTCAACATATTTTTACTCCAGCAAAAGTGAAAAGTACCTATCAAAGAAATTACCCAAATAAAAAGTATTTGGTAATAAGACTACTCAAGAAACTGATCAAATTATTAATCATTTAATATTTAAAAATTACATCTGAGGGCGTGCTGTGGTGGCGTAGCGGTTAGCGCGACCCACATTTGGAGGCCTTGAGTCCTCGACGCGGCCGTCGCGGGTTCGA
>CAEFZY010043333.1:0-121816 GCA_903066815.1 Brachyrhaphis roseni
CACTCACTCACTCACTCACTCACTCACTCACTCACTCACTCACTCACTCACTCACTCACTCACTCACTCACTCACTCTTTGGTTGCCTAGCAACAACATGTTGAGTAACTGGCGCAGCAGCAGTTTAAGGTTTCTCCACAACTGCTTAAAAATAAAATAAAAACAGTGTGGAGTGAAAACTGTGGATCAAACAGGAAATGTCATGCGTCCAATTTGGAAGTATTTGCGATATTTAAAACAAAAAACTAATCAATAACTGTTTATCTATGGATATGAACGTGTGATACGTTTTTTTTAAAACCAGTTTTGTTTCTAATATTCACTGTAAAATTATTAAATATTGTAAGACATAGCAGCAATTGATTAAATATATGGAAGGAAACACAAAATCACTCAGTCAGAATGGCATAAAATCAACAAAACGTGGATGATGGTTTTCCTGTCAGCTTTTCCCAGTCTGTCCAAAGCAAATGAATAAAATGTTTTATTTTTCCTGCACTCTTCCTGGAGTTTTACCTAAATCCATTTGGGAGGTGCTGGGATTAGTCGGTTAACTCTTCCCAGCTCTGCTGCCGGCCGCTCCAGCTTGGCCCCGTCTGACTGGGCCGAGGAGGGCCAAGTCATTCAGCCAGCCTGAGCCCATTCAACAATCACATTCTGTTTAAATCCAAGTCAGGCCCGCCGAGACTGCAGCCTTGGCACCGACCCCGCCGTGTTTTTATCCCGCATTTAAATGGGAAAACAGGAATTTAAAGTTGAAAATGTTGCTGATTTCTCCGCCTCTGTGAAGTGGGAAATGTTTTCTTTCCCACCACGTGAACTCTGACCCCTTCCCAACGCTTCTCTGCCGTTAAGATGTTCGAGGCGTCCCTGCCGGATTGTTGTGTGTTTTGCTAACAGGTTTATGAAGGAAAACACACAAACACGCAGAGGAAGAGTGGGGGTGGGATCCTTTAAGCAGCTTTGTCCGTAATGTGCTTCAGGTCAGCGAGACGAGGAGCCCGGTCCTCGTTAGCATGCGCTGCGCGTCCGCTAACATCACCGTCTTACTGAGGCAGGAGGATTCAGATCAAGATGATTGGTAGCAGGAGGGAGGGAGAAATGGATCGAGGTGGGATCCGAAAGGTCTGATGGGTAGATAGGAAGAGAGGAAGCAAAGCGGAGGAGAGGAGTGGGCGGGGCGGCGGCGCGGCGGTGGATGTGAATGCGGGCCACTGAGCGCTGGCGGGAGGCCAGGCCTCTAAGCTCTGGCAGCTCGTTAGCCTCTGTGTTACTGACCTGATAGACCACAAGCCCTGCTGCCCCCACAACTCACTCATGATCTAATATGGACGCACTTCCATCAACTCACCTCTAGGGGCAGCAATGGAGCAGAAAGCTTTAGCACATTTTCCCCAAAGTGACACCTCTTGTCACTCAGAAACCATCCTGATTCCTCCTATCCACTTCCTCCATTACCAATTAATCAATTAATAAAAACAAATTCCATTTGCATGATTTATTGTTTTTCTCTTTTATCTCTTTTTTTCTACCAAAAACTTCATGATGATCAGAAATCATTTTTTAAAATGATTTATAATTAATTGTATTTGTTGTTTTGTTTATTTGGATATTTAAAATGTCTTTGAGTTCCAGTTCCTTCAATCATTTTTGAAGGGCACATTTTATTTATTTTTTTGTTTATGAATTTCATAATCTATTTCAATCATGGTTTTGTTTGTGTGTTGCTTTTAAACAGCTAATAGCTGCTAGTTAGCGGTAGCTTCTGTTAGCTCATTATTAACCTCTATGCTCTACGTCTTTAACCATTAGCGATCCAAACAATTGTAAGCCAGAAAACCTTTGAGATGGATAAATTCAACCACAATACGAAGAAAAAACAGAGATTTTTTTTCTTTGTTGTTGCTGAAAAGTTAATAAAATCTTTGTAGCTTTGTTGTCTCTGCCGTTCTTGTCCGTCTGCTTCTGCTCTCTTTGTCTCATCATCCCGTCTCGGTCTCCTTTAAACCCACTAACTGAGTCTGCTTTTCAGATCTGAGCCATTTTAGGCTTTTCAAATAAAAAACCGTCTTCTTTAATAAGTGGCCACCGCTCTCCTGGGTGTCGTTAGCGCTAATGCACAATAAAGCGCTGAATCCACCCGCAGCCTGCCAACATGTCTGCTGTCATCGCCGCCCTCTCGCCGCTCCTTCATAAAGCCCATCAGCGCAGTTAGACATATTACAGTCACAATTACTCAGGCTAATTGACTTCAGGGGATGTGAAATATTCCACCGGAGAGAAGCGGCCGAGGTGATGAACAGACAAACTGTGATTTTATTAAAGGGGAGTGACTCATATCCTTCCTCGGAGGAAGGCTCTGTTTCCCCTCACATGTATCTCCACATAAACACCTTCAATTTTATTGTTTGCATCCAGAAATTTTGCGCATGTGCACAACGCTGGCGGGTGAAAAGACAATTAATTTACCTACAATCCATCGCCGGGCTGTTGGGTTGAACTGTTCTGTTAGCAAAATAAAACCTGGAGATGTTGTTGATTTAGTGTAGTGCGCCTTTCTTTTCTTCTCGCTCTCAGACACGTTGCCAACTTACTGACAACAGCTACACGCTGGTGGCTAGTTAGATAATTTCAACACCTGTTCTACTGATGATCTGTCAGAGTTTGGCGTGTGGGTTGCCTTTTTTAATTTTTGGTGACTGAATCGAAACTCACAGAATCCACAGCACATCCACATGGTAAAGTTATCAAAGTCAAGCTAGCATAACTAGCTGACCTACTTCCCTCTTTTTTCTCTTAATTCAAACCTTTTTCTGATCTTGTCTAGTTTTTGCAGTGTTTTTGTAGCGTTCATTTTTCTTTATCTTTGCTAGTCGTCATTGGGATACTGTAAGCGCGACTTATTTTGAACATGTTGGGTTGGAAAGAAACAACTTTGGGTGGATTGTTACAATTTGTGCCACTTTTCCCAACACGAGTGTTCAGAGAAAACTCTTTGGGAATAATTGTCTTTGTGTGACAGAAAAGCACAACACTTTTCTTTAAATGCCATGCTGTTGCACTTATCGTATTAGTTCATTTGATTAGTCATTGGTTTAGCATGATTGAAAAGGACATAGAGCCACAAAAAACACAAAATCTGTTTGTGTTCAAAGAGTTAAGACCTTAGCTGGCAGAGTGGGATCTGGTTCTGCTCAGAAAGTAATAAATTACAACCAAAAACGTTCTGCATTGTCACAAAAAGCAGTCGATGACATTTACATTTATATGTATGACTAAATCTGGCTTTTAACCGTGAGTTTCATTAGCAGCTGGTGTTTTTGGAGTTGGTTTGCTTTGTGTTTGGGCTGGAAACTATCAGTGAGACCTGGCAACCCTTCTGTCCTCCGTCCGTTCTGACCCCGAGCTTCTCTCCGTTTCCTCCTGCAGCTACATCCAACGGCACCATGGAGGGCATCGACAACCAGGAAGGGGGCGTGTGCAAGACCAAGTCCATGAAGATAGTCATGAAAGTGGGGCAGAGTGAGTATCGCAGCATCTGCAGGCGATGTGCAGCACTCCGAATAATGTCAGCGGCTCCGTCGTCTCCATGACACCTGGGGCTGTAATCCAGCCAACCCAATCCGTACACAAACACACGGTACAGCTGCTCTCACATGCTTTCAGCTGCACTCCCTACACATATGCTAATCTGGTTTACATGCATAATTCCCATGATTCATAGCCCAGCGGATGCAGCGTTTGTGCACCCTGAGAGCATCTCGTCAGGAGCGTGAGCAGCTCCGGTATTCTCCTGATCCAGACGCTAATGGTTCCACCAGACCAGCTCAGGTTGAGGATAAATTCAATCAGTGAAATTAGGCTGAAATCTGGTGATTTATCGTCATTTTTTATCTCATTAACACAAGAAGCCGTTATTGTTTGAAAATGCTGCTCCACCTTAAAACCATTGGCTGAAAGTCGTGTGCCACCTTAAAAAAATTATGATGAATGTGAGTTAATTGATACGTATTGACAGCCGACACAATCAATACTGGTAGCAGCTACTGATGTGTCTTTATAGATAAAGATAGATGCTTGATTTGTCCCCATTGGGGAATTGATTGATTGATTGATTGATAATCCGTGTCCATGTTATTCTTTCAGATCCTTCTGATCCCGTTTCACCCAAAGACATTCCCACCAGAACGCCCTACAAGCCCGGGTCGCCGGACGACGACAGGGAGAAGAACGAAGTCCAGCTGACACGAGGTGAGCCCGATTTCAACTTTTCATTTATAACAATAAACTCATAAACTTAGAGGAATAAAGATGCAATTTTAGCACAACAGCGTCTTAAAAATGTAAGAAAAAGTTTCTCTAATGAGAAAGAGCTTGAATGGTTCTTTTTGTGTTTTTTTCTATAAAATAAAAAATTTTTCTAGCAAATCTTTGATTTATCAAACTCATATTTTCCTAAAAGTTGAACATTTTCAACGTTTGAAAGTTTTTTCTAGAAAATTTCTGACAATTTAAAATTTTCTGAGAGTTTTGTCGTAAAGTTTTGACTTTTCAAACTAAGAAATTTCCTCGTTTTTTCCTAGAAAATTTTTGAGTTTAATCTCAAAATTTCTGTTTTATTATTTTGGTGGAAATTTTATCCTTTTTTCCCTTAAATGGCCCTAAAACGCCGTCGTTCTAGAGTTAGGGTGTGTGTGGGGTGTGTGTGTGTGGGTGGGGGTAACAGAAAGGTCAGCGAATCATCAGCAGGTAATTGAATGTTGCCTATAAAACCGATAAGCATCTCTGGTCCTTCTAAAGTTTCTCTCAGCCTCTCACCTTTCAGCTTTAAGGTGACATTTTCAGGAAAACGATCCGGTCGCCGCCTGCCGTCTTCGGCGCACAGAAACGGGCTTGTTTCGGGTCGAGCGGCTTCGCTTGCGCGCCTCCTATCTCTGCTATTGGATTGCAGCTCAAAAATCTGTGTGTAAGAAAATCAGGAGCAGTAATTTCCTCCGCAAGAAGCAGGAAGTGCCTGGGGACGAATGCAGACTGACCCACATAAACGCTCCCCTGGATCTCTGGAAAAACAACAACTGAAATAAAACCAATCAAGAGCCTTTACAAGCCCAGGAAATTAAACTGGGGAATATTCATTATTCATTTCAGACAAAACAGAAGGAAAGGGTTTAAATATATGTAACATTAGTTAACAAATATGTGACTCTTTTCTTTCTGTCGATGGAGAGTTTGTCGGTTTTTGGGATCTGTTGAAAGAGGAAAGATCCACCTTAAGAAAATTAAAATGAAGGTTAAGCTACACTTAAAAACTGCTTAAGAAGTGGCTATCCACCTTAAAAAGTTATGACTAAGTAGAAAAAATGGAGGAGTAAAATTCTGCCAAAATTTACTCAAAAATCTTTTAGATTAATCTCAGAAATGTTCAAGAAAAAAACATGAAGATCTCTGAGCTACAAACGTTTAGATTTTGCTAAGAATCAGAAATTTTGAGAATAATAAAAAGAAAAAATTTTAGAAAAAAATTTGAAAAATGTTCAGAGCCTCAAAAGTAAAAAAAAAAAAAAGAAAAAAAAAAGTCCTAGAAAAAACTGAGAAAATTTTAGATTAATCTCAGGAATTTTTTAGAAGAAACCGTTGATATTTCTCTGTTTCAACTTTGGAGACAACTTTGGAGTTAAAAAAGTAGAAAAATTGTTAGAAAAACTACAAAATTTTGAGATTCATCTCAGAAATTTTCTAAACAAAAACTGGATTATTTCCACATTAAAAATGTAAAAATTTTTAATAAAAAAAATTACAAAAAAAATTTCTTCTTTTTGCAAATTGTCATGAATTTATTCTTGTAATTAAACAAACAGTACCTGCAGCCCAACCCTAATACTCCATCATAAAACTCACCTATAAATCTGAGTCCGATCTTTTATTTTGAAGGTCTGGCTTCCTGTTGCACGTTGCTTAAATTGGAGCAGCAGCTCGGAGTGAAACTCTTCTACTAGAGGCTTTTGTTTAAAAAAAGGTCACATCTGATCCGTTCCTATTCAAATTCAGCAAAGACTTCAACCTTGAAAGTGGAGCAATCAGCTGCTGGTCGGAGATCCGGGAAAGCTGCACTCAGATAAATTACGTTTTGAAAGACATAAAAACTAACTTGATTTTCTGGCTAAAAGCCCCAGAGGGGCAGAGAAATAGGAATATTTGATACGGTCGTGAAACATCAATTATGGAAGGCAAGCTGTGCTCTGACTCCCAGCGATGGACGCTCTGGTTCTGATCCAACACTGAAGGCTAGGAGCGTGTGGCTCTGCTCGGGACCGGCGGCATCGCCGCAGCATCGCCGCAGCATCACCGCAGCATCGCCCCAGCATCGCCGCAGCATCACCGCAGCATCACCGCAGCATCGCCCCAGCATCGCCGCAGCATCGCCGCAGCATCGCCGCAGCATCCACAGCGCAGACTCCGAGCGGTTCTGAGGCCCAAACGCTCTGCTAACCGTCTGATCCATGTTCAACAAACTAAAGGCTGAAATGTTTCTGATCGATTTGGACGGAAAGTTTCAGGAATATTCAAGATCAGCTGAGCAGGAAATTTTGTTTCCTCCGTCCTGCATTTTGGTTCTACGACGGCGCGTTATTACCATCGTAAAGGAGTCCTTAAAAAAAGAAAGAATTTTTGTTTAGAACTTTTCAAAATCTGGAAATTTTCTTGTTTTTTTCCTAGAAAAATTCTGAGATAAATCTAAAGTTAATTTTCAACTTTTGAAAATTAAAAAATTAAAAAATTCTAGCAAATTAACAATTTGCTAGAATTTTATTTCTATTTTCTTTGATCAGTTTCAAAATTTCTGAGTTTTTGTTGTGAAAATTTTGACTTTTCAAACTCAAACTTTTAGGTTAGTTTTTTCAAGCTAAGTTTTACTTTTGAAACACAAATTCTAATTTTTTCTAGAAAATGTCTTAGTCTAAAAATTTCTGCATTTTTTTAACAAATTTTTGATTTTTCAAATTGTAATTTGAGCTGATATTGAAATTTCTGAGTTTTTTCATACAAATCTTTGACTATTAAAACTCAGAAATGTCCACGTTTCTTTCTAAAGTTTTTTTGTAGATATTTTGCTTTCCAAGAATTGTGCTGAGGGGCCCGTCCCAGTCATTCAGAGGGCTACAAATGGCCCCTGCGCCACATGTTGAACAGCCTTGTTGCTCGACTTGTTGTTCTGGATCAGTCCCAGAGTTCTGGTTGGTTCTGACTCGCTCTCTCTCTCTCTGTTCCTACAG
The DNA here is from genome assembly GCA_903066815.1 of Brachyrhaphis roseni. NCBI lineage: Eukaryota > Metazoa > Chordata > Actinopteri > Cyprinodontiformes > Poeciliidae > Brachyrhaphis > Brachyrhaphis roseni. The sequence goes on from CAEFZY010043333.1 coordinate 7,275, forward strand.
ATAAATCCAAACTAGAAGACGGCGGCGGCTCCGGCGGCAGCGGCGGGAAATCGTCCAGCGCCATCGGCTCTGAGGTGGCCATCTTTGTGGGCATCGCCTCGGGCAGCGTCATCTTCATCATCATCATCGTCATGCTGGTCCTGCTGCTGCTCAAGTACCGGCGGCGGCACCGCAAGCACTCGCCGCAGCACACGGCCACGCTGTCGCTCAGCACGCTGGCCACGCCCAAACGCGGCGGCGGCGGCAACAACAACGGCTCGGAGCCCAGCGACATCATCATCCCGCTCAGGACTGCTGACAGCGTCTTCTGCCCGCACTACGAGAAGGTGAGCGGGGACTACGGACACCCCGTCTACATCGTTCAGGAGATGCCGCCGCAGAGCCCCGCCAACATCTACTACAAGGTCTGAGGGCCGGGAAAACGAAAACGCAGAACCCGGACGAGCCCCCGGTCGGAGCGAAACGAACCGCCCCGCTCTTCCTCTCTGTCGACTCCTCCTCCTCCTCTCCTCTGATGTTTCGTCACTAGTCGTTTCCTCTCTGAGTTTTCGCCCTTCGCTCCGGGTCGGTCGCAGCCGGCGCAGACGATGGGGACGAGTAGCGAAGCCGCCGTCGCTCGCTGGGAAGCGGAACGGACAGCCTCTTTTCTTCGTTTTCGTCCACCGGGTTTAAGTGAGTGGGATTGATGGATTTATGGATGTGAAAGTTTCTGAAAGTGTGAAAAAAAGACAGACTGCTGTTTTGGAAACAGAGACTTTAACGATGGGAGAAAAAGCAGGAAGTGACCGGAGCTTGAACTCAGCTGAGCGGATTTACCAGCGGGATGCAGAGAGATTCCCACGCCGGACCTTTTGTGGGACTTTCACCCACTCACCTGTCCACCCACATGACTACCATCACACAAACACTCACCTGTGCACAGAAACAGACTCACGGGTCAATGTGACGTGTTGTCGATCATCTCTCCTCATCCTCAGCTCGGTCTTATTTCGTGTTTTACTTGAAGGTTTAGAGAAAAAAAACATGATTGAGTCTCTTTGTTTAGTTCCACATTTGCTGGTTTTGTTCATATCTGTTTTTTATACTTTTACGACGGCGCATCAGGGCCACTTTGGGTGGAAAAAAAGAGTAAATTTCTGCCAAAAAAATCAAAGATTAATGTCTGAAGTTTTCTAGCAAATAAATGTAAAAATTTCAGAGTTTCAAAAATTAAAATATTGTGAAAAAAAAAACATTTTCTAGAAAGGACTTGGAATATTTTGAGCTCAGTTGTAAATTTGTGACAAGAGAATAACCTCAGAAATGTTGTAGATTAAACAAGAAAATTCTCTGCAAATTTACAAAACCAAAATAAAAGTCAGAGATTCTGAGATTAATCTCAGAAATTGTATAGAAAAGTTCAGAAACTCAAAAATGTTTGACTTTATGAGCTCAGAAAATTGCCATATTTTTTCTAGAATATTTCTGTGATTATTCTCAAATTTTCAGAGACATTTTGTTGAAACGTGGAAATGTCTGTTCTCAAAAAATCAGAACTTTCAACATTTAAAAATGTAAAAATTTCCAAAAGTGAAACATTGTCAACTTTAAAAGCTCACAAAATGTTCTAGTTTTTTAAAGATTACTCTCAAAATTTGTGAGCTTTTCTCTCACAAATTTTAAACTTTTGGAGCCAAGAATTGTCCAAGTTTTCTGGTGAAAATGTTGGAGATTAAACTAAAAACTTCTGAGTTTTTACTCTTGCAAATGTTCAGCTTGTGGAGCTCAAAATTGTCCAAGTTATTTCTTGAAAATTTCTTACATTAATCTGAAAATTTCAGCTTTTCTTCTCACAAATGAAAATTTTTAGCTCAGAAAATTATTGAGATTAATCTCACAATTTCTGAGTTTTTTTGCAGAAACTTCCTCCTCCTTTACTTTATTTTCCGTCTACAGCGGCCGTGCTGCGGCGCCGTAATCCTCTGGAATAGTTCGAGTGCAGAAAGCGTTTTCTTTCCCCGATGTGTCATTGAAGCTCACGCGTGGCAGCAGCTCAGTAGAAAACAGGAGGAGGTGGAGGACTTTTCTCTTGCATAGCGCAGCACTTTTGACCCCTCCTTTCTTTACGTTCGTCCCTCCACTCTCCTCCGCCGGAGAGACGCGGCGACGTGCGGAGATGGGAGAGCGGCCGTGACCCGACGGGGCCGCCACAGGGGCAATAAGAATCCAGTTCGCCTTACTGCTGTAAGACCTGGTGGAGGTCAGAGCGAAGCAGTTCTAGGTACTGTAACGGATCCCTCAGGGGTCCGGTGATGACTAAGGGTACCTTAAGGGCCCAAAATTCAGCCTGGCCGGTGCTCTCCTATTCTTTTCTGTAAAGCACAGGAACATCAGCTTAAACTTTCACTGTTTTCAGTCTCCATTAGCATTTCCTTCCTGTGAGTTTTCAGTTTTCTCTTTTTCTTTACATCCAATAGATGTACATTTAAAAGATAAAAAAGGACATTTAATGATAAAAAATACAAAAATATGATAAAATTTATTTATGATAGACACAGAGCACAGGTGTTGTCAGGCGGAGTGGAGAGGAAGAAACTAATTTTAATATATAAGTGGTATAAGTGCACATTATGCAATCTAGGTTTTGATTATTTGATATCTGGACGGTTCGGGTCCCGGCGCCGTCTGCGAGTTATCCCAACCCAAAATAAGGTGCAGAGTAGCCGTTTGTCCCAAAGGAAAGTTCCCAGTGTGCCCGATTCTCCTCATACGCACCTCCATGTTCCCCATGCATGCGTGCGTGTGTGTGTGTGTGTGTGTGTCAGTGACTTCATGCAGCATCTCAGCAGTGACTTAGGCCTCTCCCTGAGCATTTATCAGCCCATTGTTCGCATCTCCATCGATTCATGAGCATCAAATTTCACCGAAAAAGCCAAGCCTTGTATTATCTGAGGTTTGTGCCTCTGAGAGGCTACAAAATCTGCAAATATGCAATTCTTATTTATTTTTTTAATCAATTCTAAAAGAAAAAAAGTGTTCTTAACCACTGAAAGATGTAACAACAAACCAACATAACAAAATGAGTCTGTCTGGGTTTTCTTTTGTTGTTGTTTTTTTGGACATTTTTTTCTGTTTTTACTGCAAAAACAACAAAACTTACTGGGTATTTTGGTCAAGTTTTTAGTGCAAAATCTTAGTACAACTGAAATAAGACAAAACTAACTGAAAATGAACCTTATAGCAAAATACAGGAGCTTGTTTTAAATCAATAATTCCTTAATATTGATGAAAACATTAATAGATCCACCGGCAGATTATTTAATTTGGGAAAAAAATCTTAATAATCTTAATTTAAAACCAGGGCTGTAGCTTACAATTACTTTACTAATAAATTGTTCTGGCAATTAATCGATTATTGTGATGATTAATTGATTAATCGGATTGGTACATTCTGCAAAATTATCACCACTTAAGCCTGTTTTTTACATGATATTAGAAGTTCATTAAAAGAATGAAATAAGCAAATTACTCAGTTACTTTTTCAATTAAGAAAATAGAAATAATGTTGCCTAAAATGCATCTGCAGCTAAAAAGGTATTGCATACTAATCTGTTGATTATTTTCTATTAATAATTTAATAGTAAAAAATGCTTAATGGGAGATTTTTTTACATAATTTAAACCAGATGAAGCTAAAAATGCTATTTGATTTCTGAGTAGAATGTAGAGATAAAGAAGGTTTTTCACCTTAAATGCTAAATGTATATATTGTTTGCACAGATTAGACTAAATAACTGCAATGACTGTTTTATCCTTTCAGCAAAAGGCCTTTTTTTTTATCTGTATGCTCCAGTTAATGGTTAATCGATTATTTTAACAATCGATTAATCACAATTGATTCGATTAATCGTTTCAGGTCTACTTAAAACAAGCTCCTATTTCTTGCAGAAAAGTTATTTGTAAGTTATTTTTGTCTTATTTCACACGTACTCAGAGGTTTCCAGTAGAAACTAGATAAAAGTAATCGTAATCGTTGTGTTTTTGCAGTGTTGACTACGTGCCGTAGTGCAAACTGTGAAAAACGAAACCATGACAAAGCATCAGTAACAGAACCTGGACAGGTATTTAGAGGTGGAGGAAAAGCGAAAAACAAACAAAAAGACAAACACAAACAGAAGAATGGCTTTTTAGTTGCTTTCTGTCTGCGGCAGAATCTGACAATCTCCTTAGTTTCTTTGAATCTGGCGTCCTTTTCTCAGCCGCCGCTCGACTGCAGCTCTGCGGTGTCTGAAACGTTGTAGCGGCGCCGCGGCGGCGGCGGTCTGCAGGCGGCGGCCTGCAGGCGGCGGTCTGGGGGAAGCACCTCAGGCGACTGTAAAATGCCTTGCTCGTATGGTCAGCCCTTGGTCACTTGACTCAGTAAATTTGCACCGTACTTCTGTAGGTAAGAACCTGTAAATACATTAATGTTTGTATTGTATATGGATCCTGGGTTGTTACAATAGCCTTATTCACCTTTGTAGGAAAGTAAATGAAAAAAAAGAAAAAGTGGATTACACTTCAGTAAAACAGAGCATACTACTTTTTTGGTAAATAGCTTATGTAAATATTGACCAGAACCCAATAAAAAACATTTTTTATAAACTCTTAAAGTAAGATGTTTTGTATAAAATTTGAATTTTTTGCTATGTATTTTAGCTAGCGCTCTATGGAAAGCCCGTGTCCTCCCCACTTCCTCCCGTTTTGCACTGTTTCCATGGTAATTTGGTTAAAAAAAAAGAGAAAAAAAGAGAAAAGTTGCCAAACCGACTGCTGCATATTTGTGCCATAAGTGTGTACCATAAATATTTATTAAATTAGTTTGTTTTTTCTCTCTTTCTCTCTCTCTTATGTTCCGTTGATGGTTTTATTTCAGTCCAGTTTGTAAGTAACAGTATTATATTTGCATCGTTTATCGTCTGCCCCGTTTTGTTTCGCTATGTCACGGTTAACGGCTCCCTCGTCCCTCGCAGTGTCAGATGGCCCAGATTGTGACGAAGATTAAAAAAGAAAAGACATTTTGAAATTCAGAATTTTAAATTAATTTCGAAGAGGATAAATGACACACATTCCACCAGTCTGTTACAAACTGAAAATGTTTTTCAATAAAATGTTTTTCCTATGGACACGCTGTCTGGGAGTGCTTTGTGAATTACATTTTATTACCACTTATTACAGATTATTACTGCCTTATTACTCTTTTTATGGTTCAGCTTCTAATAACATGTACAATGCCAATAGTAGAGCCTTTTTCATTACAGCCTGTTGCTGTAATACTGATATGTTATTATAACTAATGAGAATTAGCAATGAAGGAGATGGGAACTTAATGTGAAAGCAACCCTGCAGCAGCAACAAAGACGTTAGCAACGATGCTAACAAATAAGCTACGTGTTTGGATACAGTTTTCTATAAAAAGCTAATTTATTACACCTAAAATATATATATATATATACATACCAGGTGTTTTTTTCAAAGGAGTGTGGCAATTTTGTGGTTCTGAAAAAATGTTGTTTAGCTGGACATAATAAAAAATTACTCACGGGTTTGTAAAGGTTGCTAACTTCTAGCTAGCACTAGCTAGCTAATTTGGAGGTAGCATTAGATATTTTAAAACATCTTAGGAGCAACGTGAAAAAAAACATTAATAAAAGATGTTTTGAACCAGATTTAGCTTCAGCTAAGTTCCTCCTGTAGTCCAGCTGAGTTAATGAAATAGTTTAATATGTCTTCCTGTAGCGAATGCTAGCTGCTACAAGACGTTAGAAAGGATCGGTTTTCCGTGACGGTTACCAACAACAACCAGGTTTTGTTTTAAAAATCTCAGCACCAGTTGGATTTAATAAAGTTTGCTGTCTGAAGCAAACTTAGCTAGTGTCACCAATTCAAATGTATAATTCATGTTAGCATCTTAACGCTTTACAATCTGCAGCTTCATTCGCCATATTGGATCCTTTTTTACTATTCTGATGTCGGGACGTGTTAAAAAAATGGATGTTTCACTGTATAAATTGAACGTACAGAAGGATATAATGAAGGTATTTATATGTACATAATTAAGTAAGTAATTATTTCTGAATTGACCCAAAACTCTGGAAAATTTGCTTTTGGCTTTTATCGGTACCAGCTTTCAGTGACTGACTTTTTCTTTTATTCTGTACCAAAGTTCTTATCTGGGATCCTTTCATTTCAATTTTCTAATGAAGCTAACCCAGGGGTGTCCAAACCGTGGCTCGAGGGCCATTTGCGGTCACTGGGATGTGTTTGTACGGACCCTGAATGATACAAGTTTCACCAGCGCAGGTGTTTGATGCAGGTGGAAACTTTTTTACTCAATTAGGACAAAACTATTATAACATTTTAAAATAAACATTAAGTGTTTATTGCTGAGAAAAGACTAAATATTTTTCAGTTTTCTTCAGTCGAGCCCAAAATAAATTAGTAATATGGTTGTTTTTCTTTAAATAAAGAAAATGCAAAACTTTTTGAGGTTTTGTATCTTCAATGATTCACACATTCCTTTCTTACAGAAATAAAAGACAATTTTCTTTGTTTTAATTAAATATTTTATGTTCTCAATAAAACTTGATATTTTTTTTAGTTTAAAAAAATAAAATGTTGGATTAGCAGCACCTCTGAATTGATAATGTTGTCTCCCGTAACAAAAACAAAAAGTCTGGACATCCCTGAACTAAAAGCTAATAAGATTCTAAGTAGTTGACATTATCTTCAGATATAAATTCTTACAGCTCTTTCAGTTTTATATCTTTGCTCCTACAAGAGGACAACAATCTTTAGGTCTGTTTGGATTTGGTATGACAGTAAAGCAGGATTCATAACAGTGTTTCTGTATGTTGTGGCAACATTAACAGCTAATGCAGAGCTGCAGTGTTTGCAGTCAGGTTTGATCTGCTGTCTCCATGTTAGCTCACTCCCTGATGTAATATGGACACACTGATTACAGGATCATGTTCCCTATCAGTGCTTACGGCCAAATTATCCTTAAGCCAGTGAGTCACTCTTGTTTTTTTGGCCGTCCAGGCAGCTAGCCTGCGCAACCAGCTCTGGTGCCAGTGAGTCAGGACAAAGTCCTGCCAAAACACGGCCAGGCAGAGACACGAACCCAGCAGGCTGCCATCTCTCTTCCACCTCTGCAGACCTGCAAATCAGTTCATCACCAAAGCTCTCTGCTCAGCCAGAGAGTCAGTCAGATTATAGCTGTGACGGCCAAATGACCAGCTAGCCAGCCAGCTAAGCTTCTGGGCATCGCCTGCTAGATTAGCATGCTCAGATTCTTGGCTTTATGTGGGAATCAACTCAGGCTGCATTTGTTCACAGTCCAATCGAACATCTGTGGGATGTTCTGGACAAACAAGAAGCAGGATAATAACAGGTTTTTTGTAGTTTAGTTTTATTTCATAGCAACTTTTGATTGTCTAATAAAGTTTTAATTGGTTTTACAGTGGGTTTGCTAGTTTTATTGCTTATTATAAGTTAGCCTTAAGCTAAAATAAGCATTTGGCTAATATGCTAAGCATAGCATATTAGCCAAATGTAGCTAATATGTATGTTAATGTACATGTTAGCTACAAATCAGGCAATGTGTAGCTAATATATTAGCATAAGTCAATGCTAAATGCTACTCCATTTAGCATTGACTTACTAAACTGAGTAAGTCAATGCAAATACTCATTCCAGTGATACCCTGCATGCTAGTGACAGCATTTAGGCTAACCACATCATTTTAGCTAACTTGAGTTCATACACATATTTTTCCACACTGAGTAGACTAATGTACTGGTAGCCATTTTTGTATTTATGAATCTATTTATTAGCCTTTCCAACTGATGTGAAATAGATTTTTCTTTTCCACACTAGCAGTTGACGCCATTGTCCGCAAAATGGCGACTAGCGTTTAGCAAAAGGTAAACAAAAATAGAGTGGCATCAGATTTTAGCGGTTTTAGGATTTTTTTTGTCCTTGGTAAAAGACGACAAGTCATTTCTCCAATCTAGTGCTAGATGTACATGTTTGCTTTGGTTGTATTTACCCATAATGCCCTGCCTGCGCTATAGCTAACGTCCTGATTTGGGAGTGTTATGAATTCACGTCGCCCTAAACAAACCGGACATACTAGAGAAATGACGTAGAGTTCATGTCTCGTGTTTAGAGTTTAAATCAAATCAGACATTTTTGTGACTTAAATTTGACTTGAGTCCCCAGTAAAACGAAGAAATTCACTCCAAAAAACAGAAAACCACAAAACCAAGAGGTACTCGCCGTCCTTTTCTTTGTTTTTAATCATTATCTAGCACACCAGCTGCACCAAATATTTAAGATATTAAAGCCACAGGCGATATATCCATCATTTCTAACCACATTGTCTTCAAAGCCTCTCGTTATGAGGCGGCAGCCGAAAAATAAAAACGTCTTCATGATGCCGGAGTTCGCCTGAAGACTGTTTATCAGGAAAAACGGAGACGCCTGCGAGGCCGGGGTGGAAACAGAAAACAAGCCGAGCCTCGAATCGTTCAGTTTCCCACGGTGGTCCATCATCTCCCGGATCTTTGATGATGAGGAGCGGAGCGGGAGGAGGATGTTTTCCCTGTTTAGTGTTTCTGTTTTATCTCCCTGGCTTTCGCGCAGCGTTGCGGGGTTTTAATGGGTTTTTCATTTTGACGAGGCTGAAGGGTTTATCGTGGGGGTTCGTCCGGGTTTTCAGGCCTCTCCGTATATCTGTAGCTCAACATTGTTCAGAACCGTTTGGGCCCGGCTTGAATCCTCTGAGTGTTTTCAGTGAGAAGGAAATTAAATCTGATTGGTCAGTCGCACCAGAGCTGTCAGTCAGTTTGTTCTTCATGTTAAGCTCCTTTTGTTGTTTTTTAACCGCCATTAATCATTTAGTTTTTGGTTAATTGTTTGAAGATTAGTTTTTAAAAATGGGAAATTACATATTAATTAAGATTTACATGCAAATGCATGAGATTATGCTGAAATGGCTGCATCGTCCCAAAGATCTATCCATCTTCTGCTCTGAGTGACGTCATGCTTTATTATTTATTTCACATTATGTTCAGGACTCCTAATTGCTCATTCTGAACCTTTTGAAAGAAGGTTTGTCAGCCTATTTGGTTTTGTCAGTTTCAGTTTTTTCATTATTTATTTTATTTGACTGAACAAATTAAAGTTGTGTTGCTTTTAAATGCTTCACTAAACTAGGGAATATAATTAAGTGTGTTGTACTGGTGCAGATGATCAAATATATTTATAATTAAGCACATTGAGATCTGTGTTTAAAGAAAAAGAAACATTTTAAGTCATTTCAACATTGGCTTTTTGTATTGTATCGAACGATACTAAACGTCAGTTATCTGTATCGGTATCAGAGGTGAAAAAATTGGATAGTTGCATCAGTGATTCCCATTCCTGTTTGATTGTCAGATTGGTGTATGTGATATTTAAGAATAATAATAAGAAAAAGCAGCATCATAAAGGAGAAAAATGAGGTGTTAAACAGTTGTTTTCAATTTGTAGTCTATGACGGTTATAATGGTTGGACTGGAGTCGGATGTTGAGAATTAGTAACAATGCCAAAGCTAGCTAAATGTAATCAATAGCATGTTGGCTAACTGACTCCATTCAGTATACAAACATTAGTGTGAAAGTTAAAATAACTACATTAGCTATTTTAGTCAGTAGCATGTAGGTAGCATGTCGACTAACATTGAAAATGAGCTAAAATGTCTATTTAGCTATAAGGCTAACATTAGCATGATGGCTACATGCTACCTTTCCACAGTTTTTGCCCCCCTTAAGAAATAAATTTAGACACACCCCTGTCTGTTTTGGATGTGTAAAACTGCTCACATGTTTTTATATAAATAATACATTCTGCATTCGAACAACTTTTCAGAGAAAAACTGCTGCGTGATCTGAAACTGTTTTGATGTTTTGGGTTTTCGTTTATGGACCAAACTGCACAGAAACGTCTCAGTCCTGGTTTCAACACGGGAGTTTTGGTTTCCTCTCACGTCACCGAAACATGAAGGAGCGTAAACAAGATGAGACATCAGGATGTTTTTCTACTTTAGGGAGATAATCCCACAGATTCCTGCAGAGTGACTCAGACCAAGTCATTCGTCATCATCTCAAACATCACACAAAAATTACATTTCCTGTATATTCAGGAAAACACCTTTTAACTCACTCAGTCTGAGTTCATATTTTATTTACCCTTTAATAGTTTCATCTATTTCTGTAGAAATAATCCCAGTTAATCTCTTGATAAACACACCAGGTTGATGCAGATTCATCCAGGTAAATATTTTGAAGCATTTAAAGCCAGACCTGGGTGGTAACCACTTACTATTGACTCAATTACTTTACTTGAGTAACTTTATAATGAAGTAACATTTCTGGATTCTCTACCCACTAAATGACGAACAAAAAATTTGAAATTTAACTAAAGATTCTGGTGAATTTTTTTTCTATAATTTTTTTTTTTACCTTTCAAGTTCAGAAATGTTCTTGTTTTTTCTAAAACATTTAAAAATTTAACATTATTTATAGAATTTTTTTTTACTTTTCAAGCTTTGAAATTTATGTTGCATTTTTTCTAGAAAATTTCAGTGATTAACCTAAAAATGTTTATTTTTTCTAAAACATTCTTGTCTTTTCAAATTCAGAAATGTCCTTGTTTTTCTAGAGTTTCTTAGATTATTTCAAAATTTCAGTTTTTTTCCAGTAAATTTTGGACTTTTGAAAATTAGAAATGTACAAGTTTTTTTCTAGAAAATTTAAATGATTAATCTCAAAATTTCAGATTATTTTCTAAAAAAATGTTTGACTGTTCAAACTTAGAAAGTTCTAGGTTTTTTTTTCTATAAAATTTTAATTATCTAAAAATTTCTAATTTTACGGATATTTCCTGTTTTCCATCTCAATTGTCTCTATATACTGTTGAAGAGTTTCTGAGGTTTCCAAGAATATTTGATGTTTAAAATGTTTAAATGTAACTCATTCCTCATCAACTCCAACCAAACTGCATCTGATATGGATAATGATTATCAGATTGGAAATCTGAACCAAAGACCAGAACGTCTAGACTGGATGCCAAGCAGCAGGATCACATTAATCTGAAGTTATGAAACAGTTTCAGTTCGACTCTGTTGATGGTGAAAACGTTCCGACACGTCAACCTTTGGGTGTCGACATCCTGCAGAGGAATGTGAACGCAGCCAACACCTTCAGCTCGCCAGAAAGCGGCCCAATCAGAACCAGCTCTCTGGAAATGAGGCTCCTGGCCTGCAGCCGCCCGGCGAGCCGCTCCACGCCTTCCTGTGATGAACAGAGGAGGAACAAAAGTATCAGGTTTAAAGTGTTTAATCCGACCGGCTTTACTGCGTTTCCGCTAAAGTTTGATTATTCATCAAGTGCGTCACTCGTTACCGTATCTAAAAGTTTGTCAAGAGACTCTGGTTATTCCACACACCCACACAGGTTTCGGTGATAATTTATCCTTTTACAGATCAATAATCAATACAGTTGGGATTCTTCCTACAGGTGAATACATTTAAATTCAAACGGAAACTTTACATCGACAAAATGAGCCACATTTTCACTTAGAAAAGATTTTGAAGTCGTCTGTGCTGCTGCTACATGTTAGCAGTTAGCATGCTAAACATGCTAATTGCTTTTAGCACAACTTGAATTCAACGTTAGTCTTTTCCAGGGTCCAATCGGGTCGTGTTTGGAAGCAGAAATTTAACCCCTAGTGGGCTGAGAGGAGCGGCTTTGTCGTCCACTGCCGTTGTTTCTCAATTCCTGAAGTTGAAAATTCGCATTAAAAGACAAAAAATAATAATTATTTAACTCAGAAAGGCAAAAAAGTAAAAGATTTGAAAGAAAATCTTGGAAATTCTGAAATCAGTCTCTTAAGTTTTTCTAGGAAAATCAAGAAAGTTTCTCACTTCCAAAGGTTGAAAATTAAAACAAACAAACATTAAAAAACCCCAGAAAATTTAAAATGAATCTCAGAAAATGTCTAGAAAAAAATACGTATATAAATGCGAGCTCCAAGTCAAAAATTTACAAGAAAAAAATTTGCAGAACTTTGTAGACTAATCTTAGAAATTTCCTAGAAAAAATTTTCTGGCTTGCAAAGTTGAACATTTGTAAACTTGTGGAAATTAAAAATTTTTTCTCTCAATTTTTTATCCCTTTTTTCTAAAAAAATATCTGAGATCAATTTCAGAACGTTTTCTTTCTATCCCAGTCTGCTGTCGATTCATACCATGAATTGTCAGAAACAAACAAGAAAAGCAAAATCTACACTCAGATCTAGTTTAGTAAAGTGTGAACGCTGTGACTTTACTCTACATGGTAGTCAAGTCAACATTATTTATCAATCAAGCTGATTGATTGATAAATAAACCTGAATCAGAGCTGCAGTTCTTTCCCCCAGCATGGCGACATTTGAGCCATTTCTCCACAAAACAAAAACTACAGTGAATACTTCCAACTTTTTTCTATATTAATGTTTTCTGTTGGAAAATTAACATAAATCTTAACAAAGCAATTCGATGTGATTTCCATTGTCTCAGCGGCAGAGTGACGGGGGTTTAGCATACATAAATATAAATGGCTGAATTAGCTGCTGGCTGAAAGGGGAATCGTCGGTGGCAGGTTCGGCCCATTGTGGCGGAGAAACAAACAGGAAGTCCAGAAACAAAAGCCTGTTGTTTTCTCCCACCTTCGTCTCTGGATAATCTCCACTGATCCGTGTGATGAGGCGATGATGAGGCAGTGAGGAAGGCGACAGACGCTTGGAGGATCGGTGGAAAAACGTCTGGTAAACATGAAAGAGGCAGGAAGAAGACAGAAGAAGAAAAGAGGAAATTACAACAAAAATCCAAGAGGTTTTCAGATTAATCTCAGACATCTGGAAAATAAAAATCTTTCTAGAAATTTCTGAGTTTCTAAACTTTAACATTTTTGACTCTTGGAAATTTTAGGAGTTTTTCCAAGAACATTTCTGAATTTTCTTCTTTTCCATTCAAACTCAGCGATTTCCAAGTTTTTCTGGAAAATTTCTCACATTAATCTAAAAATTTTAAAGTTTTTTCCTGCAAATTTTTTACTTTTTGAACTCAGGAAAGTCCATGTTTTTTCTTAGAAATTTATGAGATGAATTTCAAAAGTTCTGAGTATTTTTTCAAATCTTTTTTAGATTTTAACTGGGATATTTTTTTCTAGAACATTTCTGAGATAATCATAAAATATTTGACTTTTTTTTTCTCACAAATTTTTGACATTTTGAACTCAGAAATGTCCTTAGTTTTTCTAGAAAATCTCTGAGATTAATCTCAAAATTGTAGAATTTTTTGGAGAAAATTTATCCTTTCAGTTTTTTCTATCTACCCAGTTGCAGGAAACTACGGAGCCCTCCAGGGGGCATGGGCAAAGTTTTGCATTCCCTCACAAAACTTTTGCGTTCCCTCGCAATCCTGTACTGATCAGTTCATAATTATGCGAGGGAACGCAAAAGGAAAAAAAAATCCTGTGTCCCCGGGAGGACTCTGTAGGAAACAGACTGGATAAAGTTTGAAGGAAAAATAAAAACATAGAAACTGATTTAATGTAATTCACATTTTTCTGTGTACTGTTCAGAGGAGTCAGTCTAATAATTCAGATACAAAGAACTCCCTTGTCTGTTCAGCATTAAAGCCCCAGTAATTCAGCCTGAAACTGGCTCTAAAATATTAATCCTGGCAGTAAACAGCATCCAGAGTTCGTCTACGTTCAAACTAAGAGATAAAATGTTAAACGACTCCCCTGAGTCAAACAGACCTGATCTTATACCAAAGATGATGGAGTTTGTTTTGACTTTGTCAAGTACCACACCCTGAAGTCAGGAAATCTGTGACAGCGTTTAAATTGGCCAATTAAAAGGACGGCACAGGTCCAGTGAGTCAGAGAAAACAGATGATGGATGGGTGAAAGTCTCTGAACTCGGCATCCAAACGCCGTCAAACATTTCACAATCCCCAAGATATGCGAGGAAACAGGCATGACAAATAAGCCGGACTAATTTCATAAAGTAGAGTAATCAAGACGAGAGGTTAACAGCATGTTTCCACTTTCTCAAGGGCGTTTTCAGATTAAATAGGGTTTATTTTAACAACTGCCTCAACTGGACAAGAAGCAGGAATCGACCGCTTTGTTTACATGACTGTCAGGTTTTAGAGCAGGATCCATTTTCACGTCTAAATCTGTGATAATGGTTTTCTCATATGAGACCAGAGAGGAAAGATCAATACAGGAGGTTCTGATGGTGATGTCAGGTCCAAACAAAAGGCTTTATGATGCAAATTCTGCCATTTTAGATCCATTCATCTCCTAGTGTAGTCAAAGTAAGGCCAAACAGAAGTTGGACACTTTCACCAAGATGCTGCAATGAATGGAAATAAACCCAACAGTCATCAGCATATAGAGTGATACTGTTATCTGAAGATGAACAAATTCCATATTTTACTAAAATTTATTTGTTCTTCGGCAGAAATATGGCTACCAAAAGTCTAATAGATTTATTGTCAACACCTATGAAAAATGTAAACTTTCATTAGACTAATTAACGTCTAAAATGTTTGCAGTAACTTAAATATGAAAAGCAGAGATCTGAGAATGGAGCCCTGTGGTTCCTCCTCATGAGAAATTAATCATGGAAAATTTCCTTATTCATGGATTTCTTCTTAGAGCATATCTACCATTTTTTAACTGAAATATTTAGCCATAATGCTACTTGACTCGCTATTGGCTGGCATATGGGAAGCAGCCAATCCAGGAGCTCCATTCATTTTCCTTGATGCTAATTGGCTGAAGCCAAAAAAAGTGGAGATAAATGTTAGTTTCTGTCTTAGACTGTATATTAAAGTTTATTAAAGTATATGTGGTGTTTATAAATGTTTTCAGAGGTAGTCTGGTATTTTAGCTATTAGCTAACCCTGTTTAATACTAGGGATCCACTGTAAAGATAAACATTAACTTCAGTTTACCGCCAGTGATGGCGCCGGATGTTTTTCAATTACTTCTTCACATGTGATTTTAATTGTGCTTCTTATTTAATGGAATATTAACAAAGTTTTGAGCACATTTGTAATTGAAATGTGGCAGAAGAAACCAAAAATCATAGAGTAACGTTGTTTAAAATTTAAAGCTCAACTAGATCTATATAAAATAAAAGTACTTCGTTTTATGTAAGTTTTATATATGCACGTATCATGTTTGATTTGTTCTTTTATAAAAAATACTGTGTATTCAAAGTACAGGAAAGATGAGTTCATAAAAATGATGTTTATATTAGAATAAACTCCCAGTTTCCTCTGTTTGTTCTTCTCCTTCGTTTCTTTTCATGTTTTTCTCCCATTGTTGTTTTTTAAAGATGATTTTCTTCCACCAGGTCTGCATGCATATTAGCCATATTTGGAGATGCTTTTTGCAGTTTCATCAAAGCAGAGTGGCTTCAAATAGCTGAAACCACAAGTTTGTTCGAAGTGACAGAATAACCGAAGAACTAAAGTTCCTATTAGGTTTCCCGCTGTGACCTGTTGGAAAGTTTATTTGACTTTTCCAGAAGTTCCCACGTCTAACTCGGCACAAACACGGTAAAAAGAGACGCTTTGTCTTATCGTCTATATTCTCCGACTTCCCGGGAGAGTTTCTGAAAACTGTTGATTTTCTCTGTCTTGATTTACGCCTCTCATCGTTCAGAGATTCCACGAGCAACGGGAAACCTGGGGAGAGAGCGCAGCCAAAGCGGAGGAGAGGCGGCGAAGAAGACAAAGCCAAGTCTGTGCAGCGAGCGGCGATAGCATCGCTGCCGAAGTCAAAGAGCCCGTCTGTCTCCGTCGACTCTCAGAAGCTCAGCCAGCAACGAGACGCGATGCACACACAGCGAAGAACACTCACAAAGAAACACAACACAGAGAAACGACACACAGGGCGTCCACACTGACGACCTCATTAATGATCAGTTCATTTGGAAACTTTTTGGCTCCACTGTTGATAAATCATCTCTTCTGATTAGTTTATGAGCTAGAAGTTGGAAATGAACCCTGAAAGCATCAACAGAATAAAGATGGTTTTTTTGACGTGATGCTGTTTGTGTGTAAACTAAGGCTGCATTCACACCAGCCACGTTTAATCCAGTTCACTCTTTAAAGAAAGTCCGGTTTGTTTGTAGAATCAAACTCTGACGCTGACTAAAAAACCAAACTCTGCTCCGCCTACGAACCTTGGTCTTGGTTGAAGTGAACTCGGTTTGAGTGAATATGTGAACGCGAAGCAGACTGGAGACCGCTCCAAAAGCAGGAAGTGGTTTCGGAGCACTTCCTGCTTTTGGAGGAAGCAGAAAAAATTAATTTATCTTAATTTTTAATCATCACATCATAAAAGATCATAAATCTAACACTTGAGGTTAGATTAAAATTATTTTAACATTTAAAAACATTTGCCACTTTCTTTAAACACTAAACTTTTGTATATTTTGTAATTGGTGTAAAAAAATAAATGTATTTTAGTTTTCAATAATTTCCTTTTTTTGTGATTTTTTTATGCTTTCATGATTTTAATTGCTTTAGTAAAATTGTAAAATAATTTCCATTTTCTTTAAACTCTTTAAGCTTCTGCATATTTTGCATTCAGTATAAAAATCTAATTTATTTAAATTTTTAGTCATCTCCTCCTCATCACGTCCATATTTCCTAGTTCTTCTATAAAGCTTTCAGCACAAATCGAATAGTTTTAGTGACAAATTAGCTGTTACAGTTAACTGCATTGTTTTGTGTGAGTCACTTAATTACAAACCAGTGGAGATCCATTAAAAAATCTCATCCTTATTGCTGCGCAGACAAAGAAATCTGTTTATCGCCATCAAAATCTGCTCCAACAATGTGAATCTGTTCACACTGCGCTCATAAACCGGACCGTTAGCTTCAGTCCATTTCCCATCTGGACTCGCATTTAAATAAAATAAAATGAAGTGTTTCAGCTCAGGAGGGGATTTCCATCCGGCATTATGGGGCAGATTTAATTATTTGTGTCCACTTCACCAAACCAAGCTGGAGCCTGACAGATTAAAACAAAGGTGGGTAAAATACACAGAAACTGGACTCAAGTAAGAGTAGAAGTAAATATTTTTACTTAAGTAAAGGTAAAAAAGTAGCCATTCAAGAAACTATTTAGGTAAGAGTAACAAAAAAAAATAAGTATAAGTAACTGATCAAATTATAACTCATTCACTATTTAAAAATTGCATCATCAGATGGTCCAAAATATAAAGTAAAGTGGAAATTTTGGTATTTTAATGACCAAAATGACAATAATTCATAAAAGTAACCAAAAAATAACAAGATCAGGCAAAACAAAATATTTCCAAATCAGTTTATTTCAATAAAAAACTGATGAAACTTTATTAAAAACGGCAGTTGTGTTTCTGTGTCTGGTGCATTTTTATTTAAAACATTTTTCATTCAGTAGGAAATCCAAAACTTTTACTCAAGTAAGAGCAGAAATAAAAATAAAATGACTAAAGAGTACAGCGTAATAAAAACACTCCTCAAAGTATTTTTTTCATTAAGGTTACTGAAGTAAATGCAGCTGTGCTTAAAACCTCCATGAAATTTTGAATATTTGTATTTTTGTGTAACCGGAGCTGGAAGAGGAATCAGCCTGACGACACCTGAACACATTTTTCCCAGTCAGACTCTTCCTGATCCGTTTTGGCCACTTGATACGCCGACCGTGTTCCTGTGCGGCTCTGCGCCGCTCACACCAACAACCAGCAGGAGAATAATCCCTGTAATTAACTCTAAGATGAGAGAAACTCAACAAATTTATTACAATTATTGTTTTTTAGTAAATATTTATCTTTCATTATAAAAACTCGAACATTTTCTGTATCTTTAGACCCAAATATGGCGGGAAAAACACAAATTGATGTTAAAGACATTCTGCTCTGAATATGCAAAAGTATTTATGCCAAAAAGAAACAGATTTATAATATGCATTTACGAGAAAAAGTCTGAAAAGTGTGGTGTGCATTTGAATTTAACTGGTTGTATTCTGACTTAAACTGGGAGTATTGTGTGTTTTCCAGTCACATAGAATCATTTTATGGCATATTAAAGTAAATATATCACTTTAAATCTGTAACAAACGTACAGAAAGCTTCAAAAAAGTCGAAACACTGACTTAGAGTTGCTTTTGAATCATAGTAAATGTAACATTGACCAACACATTTGATGTGTTTGATGATTTTAATGATGACAAAATGAAATGTAATCTCTGTTTCTGGTTTCTCATCTGGTGAATGCATGATGTTTTTATAATTTTTTATTTTTGTATTTTTATCATATAAAACACTTTGAACGGCCTTGTTGCTGAAATGTCCTGTACAAATAACTTCACTGATTGATTCTGTTGTTATATAACTTAAAAGAAATTTGACATCTTCAAATTGGGCCTCTGTCTCTTTAAGAAGCTTCTGCTCTTTCTGAAGCTCCGCCTTCAGGAAGTCATCACAACATGGCTCCTCTCTTAACCTTTTAACAACGTTTTTGTCAGAGTTTCACTGAGAAGAAGCTCGTATGATGAGCTCAGCAGTTCCAACAGGTATTTGCTAATTACTGCTGGCTAGTTTGAAGGAGCTGAGTGAGGAGGAGCTGCATCTGGAAGGCGGAGCTAGGTCCACCCAGGCGTTTTGCACAGCTGAGTGGTTGCCATGGAGATTAAAGGATTTCTCAAACATGCATAAAGGAATCAAATCAACACCCCAGGTTTGTTTTTGATGAGAGAATAACATCACATTACGTAAAGCTCAAAAAAGTTTATTTTACACAATACTGACCCTTTAAATCACGTTTTTATGAAAGACTGGTAAGAAAAACAGCATTATTGTTGGAAGTTGTCCTTAGGAAGTCCAGTTTCAAGATTCATGTAGAGAAGACGAGACCAAAGATTTAGTCAAAACATTAAATCTTACCAAATGTTTTTATCCATTTTCAAATGGAAATATCAAGTGCACTTGAAATAGTAAAATATTTAAATTTATTTTAAAAAATATAGTAAAATAGTAAAAAATCATCTTCAGTGAGATACAAGAGCTTGTATGAAATCAATAATTCCTTAATTTTGTTGAAAAAATGTCAGATTATTTCACTTATTGGGAAAACTGTTTTGTTATAAGAAAATAATCTGCCAGTGGAACTAGCACTTTTTTAATCAACATTCAAGAATTATTTACAAACACAAGATGTTATATATTACTGAAAAGTTCCTTCTAAGTTATTTTTTTTCTTATTTCAAGTGAACCAAAATGTTTGTACTAGAAATTAGATCAATAATATTTGGTATTGATCCTGTTGTTTTTACTCAGTGAGGCTGAACATACATGTTTTATAGATTTCTATCTATAAAACTACAAACACTGCGTCCTTCCCCTCTCACATCAGTTACGCATCACATTAAAATCCTCATAAAGTAATTACATTTTCTGGTTTTAATGGAAGGAAATGTGAAAACTTTTGCAGAGTGTCTGCAATCAGAGCCACAGTGAGACTCATTAACGATCCGTCCAGCCTCCAGGTTGTGACTCATTATCATTTCCAGGGATGAGGATCCTCTGCTGCTGCTGCTGATGTTTTTCTCTTTCGCTTTGAGGATCATGTGCGGCAGGTTGAATGTTTTATGCGAGGTTAACTTCCCCGCCCACTCCGTGTTTAAGCCTCTTCCCTGAGTTTTTCTGAGCCCCTCTCAGCCGCTGCGTGGGAGGGAAGAGTTTAATGGCACAAGGTTCTGGCGCGGCGCGTCGTCAGATGCTGCAGGGATTCAGAACCGAGACGCTTTTAAAACAATGCATCAAATAAAGCCACTGGTATTACTGGTTTCATGCTTCTCTGAATATTATAAACGGTGTTTGCAAATTCAGCTAGGATTCACTGATATGATGAGTTCCTTTAAAACATTTGGTGGAGATGCTAAACTGCAGGATTTGGGAGTTTTGTCTATAAAACTCCGATCAAACACAATCTCTGTATCTTTACATAATACAATACATATGTATTATGTATTATGGGCATTGTAAATAAAAGTAAATAAAGGAGTGCACTTCCGCCAGGAAAAATCAGGGAAATTTCTAAGATTCAAAACTTGAACATTTTGCATAAAAACACAGAAAGTTTCAGATTAATCTCAGAATTTTTCTAGAAAACATTGGAGATTTAAAACCCTTTCAAATAAAAAAGGTAAAAGAAATGTTAAACTTTTCAAACTCAGAAGGTTTTCTTGTTATAACAATGAGACATAAAACCTGTCTCATTATGATGAGAAACTTTCTCATTTTAACAACTAGGTTTTCTTGTTATAACTAGTTTCTTGTTATAACTAGTTATAACA
This sequence comes from Brachyrhaphis roseni, assembly GCA_903066815.1. Lineage (NCBI taxonomy): Eukaryota > Metazoa > Chordata > Actinopteri > Cyprinodontiformes > Poeciliidae > Brachyrhaphis > Brachyrhaphis roseni. Next base: position 27,743 of record CAEFZY010043333.1, read on the forward strand.
AGTTACTCAACTAGTTATAACAAGAAACCTTCTCATTAAAAGATGAAAAGCTTCCCGTTATAACGAGAAACTCATTTAACGAGTTTGAGTCTCATTTCAAACTCATTAAATGAGTTTCTCTTTATAACTGGAAGCTTTTCGCCTTTTAACGAGAAAGGTTTGCTATGAAGAGATATAAAACTAATCTCATTACTTTCTCGTTATAACAAGTTTAACGACGTTTTCTTGTTTTAACTCGTTTCGAGTTATAAAACTAGTCTCTTTATGACGGGAAACTCTTGATAGATCCTGCTCTGCTATTTATTTCCGATTTCTGTCGTTCTTCCGAATTTCCATCACCTTTGACAAAAAGTATACTTACTCATGAAAATGCATGAGAAGAAGAAACTATAAGATAACTTTTTCCCCAGGCTTTGCAGGCTGCAGCCCTGATCAAACAAAGTTAAAGTTGAAATATAAGCTGCATAGTGATGCATATTCACAGCAATCAGCAGAGATGTTAATTGCTGAGGGATGATGTAGCGGCAGCGTGGGCGGATGTAAATGTGTGCTTGCAGCTGAACCTCTGAATAGATCTGCTGTGTGACCATATGCCTTCCTATATTTTATGGATATGATCTCCAGAGCCGCAGCTCTTATTTACACTTCTGTTATTATTAATACGGTCCGTATGTGTGCATGAAATCACACCCACACACACAGCGTACTCTACATTTACATCCAAACTTCGGATGTGATCCATGAGTTTTACTGTCTGTGCGCCATCTGCGCGCATTTCCCGCTGATTGTGTGCGGTCGGAGCGTAAAGCGGGGTTTTATCCAAGCGCCTAGGAGCCGGAGGAGTTAGTTGATGCTGCGGGAGAGATAAGGGTCTCTTCAGACAAAGGCAACCTTTGTGAAGGAGGACCGCTGCAACACAATCTGCTGCAGCGTTTGCCCCCGGCGGCATGAGAAGCCCACCGTGTCGCGGACCGACTGGAACAAAGTGGGTCCAGACCTTCAGATGGGAGTCAGGAGGAACCGAAGTTCTCAGACTGGAGGGGAACAAACTAAATCAATCAATCAATCAATCAATCAATCAATCGATCAATCAATCAATCAATCAATCAATCAGTGAAGTTTATTTGCAGCACATTTCAGCATCAAAGTAGTTCAAAGTGCTTTACATCATAAAAACAGTAAAATTAAAAATGAAAACATCACATTTTACATCAAAATGTTGGTCAATGTTTCACTTATTATGGTTCAAAAGCAGCTCTGACCAGCTGGGTTTCTAATTGATTTAAAGGAAATCAGTGTTTCAGCTGTTTTGTATTTTTCTAGAAGTTTCTTCCAGATTTGTGGTGCATAGAAGCTGAACGACAAAACGACATAGAATCACGGCTCCTGAGTGAGGCGGTGTGTTAGGGTCACAACAGTCATAAAATTAAGAGAATAAATTTATAATACTAAAATAATATACGTAGTTCTATAGGAATAAAGTCCAAATAATATGACAAAGTCATAATGTTTTGAGAAGAAAGTCAGTATTACCAGGACAAAGTTATATTATAAGAATAAAGTTTAAAATAATAACTGATATGAAAAATGAGGGATGTTGAGCATCTTGGATTGGTAATATTTAATCTATTAACACATAATGATGTTTAATTAAACTTTTATCTAATAATTGGATTTTTCTTTCTTAGCCTGAAAGTAATACTCTGCAGCTAAAATGACTCTTTATAATGTTGTTTTTGTATTCTTATGTTTGTGTTTACATGTATTTATATATTCTTGTTTTGTTTTGTTTATTAATTTGGTTTAAATGAAGAACATTTATATCAATGAAAATCATTGTATGTGATAAAGTCTTAAAGTTTCTTTGATTTGACACTCGTCAGCGATATCTGATAAAGTTTATCTGTTTATTTAAATATTAACTTTCTTTCCACTCCATTTAATTTTGACATTAAATGGTAAAAAAGATTCAGCTTTAAGAAAAACAAGCCAGTTGACATTAAATGCGCTGATCCTCTTGCTGTTCGTTTGGACTTAGTCTGATTTTTTAACCATTTCATAAATTTTTTTTATTCTTTTTTAATTCCAACAAGCCTAAACATCTAACAGCACATTACAGTAAGCTAATTGTGTTGGCTTAAAGCATAAACACAGATTTTTTGATGGAATTTTGACACAGTAAATCCCTTATTTAGGTTCACAAAGGCATTAAGTCCCGAATAAACACTCTCACGCACGCTAATGCTCACTAATGCACAAATGAAAGCTGCTACAAAGAACATGGAGAAGCAATCTGATGTATAGTCATTGCTAAACATTAACTGAAGGCAACAGAAACACGTTTGGACACATTGGAACATTTAGCCGCGTCCATATGAGGCTGTAAAAGATTTGGTGAGATTATTTGTGTGCAGTAACTGGAGTCTCACTTTGAACTCTACATCCTCTCTGCAAAACACCAGTGTGACTTTGGCTTTTAAGCAAAGGAAAAGACAAAAACAGATTTAAAAGAGAAAGAACACAAAGAGAGACTGAGACAGGGAGAAAGAAGAATGTTATTCAGCAAGTTTGTAGAAGCTCTTGAAGAGTTATGTTACAGTCTGCATGTGGGTGGGAATGTGTGGCGTCTTTACTGCAAAACATATTTCAGGTAAAAGTGCATAAATCAAAATAAAAAGTGATATCTCCACTTTAAGTGGGCTAGTGTGAAAGAGAGAAGCACAACATTAAACTCACAGGGAAGATTGAAGTTGGAAGACAAACGTTAGATGTTTCTAGAGGATGTAGAAAAACGTTTTTGATAACTTTTAATCCACTTAAATGAGCCATTACAGCCAATGAAATACCTTCCAAACATTTTTGAACATTTGTAACTATATGATGACTTTTATAGAAGGGCAGGCATTGTGTACTATGTATTTTTATATCACAATCAAGTTAGCTTTAGTCATTATGAAAATGCTACATCAAAAATAACTTGCTAACCAAAGAAATTTTCCTCTGTCCCTTTGAGAAGCTCCTGCTCCTCCATGATGCTGTTTTCAACCATTCTTAGGAGCGTGGGACTGAGAAGTAATTCCTACGAGGAGCTCAACAGGTGTGCAGTTTCACCAGGTGTTTGCTAATTGCTGCTGCCACTAGTCTTGAGGAGCTGTGTGGGGAAAGGTGCATTAATAGTCACAGTGGAAACCTTCCTGGCACTACCACAGAAGCTAACAACGACTTTCCGCTCTACAGGTTAATCAGTGTGAAGATAAACGAGTGGCACTCATTGATTGGCTGTTAAGTAAATGGCAGCCAATAGCGCATCAGGTAGCATTAGTAGCTTCTCAAATTATATTTTGAGAAGCTAAATACAGTTTGAATATTCTAGATTTGTCCATATAGAAACTAGAATAGGCTGGTATTCTGGACTGTAAGTCCGCTCAGTCCAGAATTAGTAACGGTGTACCTCAGGGTTCTGTTCTTGAACCAGTACGTTTCACTTTATGTTTTCCCTTTGGTAGTTATCTTGCTTGACTAATAAAAACTAATACTTGTGTCATGAATGTGAAAGCTTTGATGCTAAAATGTTTTTCTTAAAACAAATACAAATAAAGGTTCAAAAAAAGCAAACTTACCAAATTATAAGTGGAGCTAGTATTTGTTTTATGAATATTAAGGAATTATTTACTCAAAACAAGCTCCTATATCTTGCTGAAAAATTACTCTTAAGTTAGTTTTGTCTTATTTTATGTGTATTCAGATATTGGACCAAAGACTACATGGTCATATTTTGCGTTTTTGCAGTGTAGTGCTGAATTCATATCCTTGCCCTGACAGACTTGTTCTTCCTGGATGTTTTGAAAGTGGAAGGAGATGCGTAGCCTTCAGCGATCCGGCTGTTTCCCCGTGGAACCGGCTCTCGGTTTGTTTTCCACAGGCAAACACCCACTCCACTTTTTACATTAGATTTAAAAAACTTTCCCTATTTGACCCTGAAGCATCCCTTAGTTTTGTTGTTTGCCCTGGGCTTTCCGTGGATGCTCCGCGATGCTCTGCGTTCTTCACCTCTACCCTCCACCGTCTCACACAGAAAATGTGCAAGTCTTTCCTGCAGTTTGGGCTTTTTCTCATACAGAACTTTTAAAGCAATCAATGTTTGTCGGTAGAATGAATCCTAAATTAAGTGTGTTCTCATTAACATCCACACATTTCCCATTTTACCTGAGTTTGAAGACAACAGCTCTTGATTTTTTCCAGAGCTGTATGGTAAATGGAAATGCAACTACTGTCCAACATTGAGATTTATTTTTACCAAACTGTCAAAGGAAGCAGGTCTTTAGAGTTCTGGGACCAAACAAAGCCAGGAGAGCAGCCGATTAGCACTCTGGTACCAGAGCAGAATGATCCGAAATCTCCACAAATGTCCCAGCCCAACACACACCTACACACACATTCTTGCCCCGTAGTAACCGCAGCGATTGGTTTCCATGGGGACCGGTCACGGCTGCAGCTCACTCCATCGGGGGGCGATGGATCTGACAGAGATCACAGAGTCCTATGGTCGTTATTTAGGATCAATAAGCTCACCAAACTCCAGCCGCACACACACACACACACCCCCCCCCACACCCCTCCACACACACACACTTCCTTTAATGCCCACCCAACCGTGAGTCCTCACAGCACCACTTCATCTACTAATGAATTAATTCATGGTGAGCTCATCTTTAGGTCTGAACAGTCGTATCGGTGAAGACGGTTGCCCAACTTCTGATTGCAAGATCAGGATGACGACCCAAGTTCTACTAACCTTGACTGAGACGTTTCTGCCAAAGAGAAAAAACAAAAAGCAGATTAAACAGACAAATTAAGGTTAGAGCTTAAGTCTGTGACAGACAGTAAAGGTGTATCATACATTTTCTGAATGCTTAGAGTCTGTTGAGTATTTTAGTTGTTAACTCTTGTGTCCCTGATGTCCCTGGATACCCCTGGAATAAATTACATGTATCTAATTTAGTCAAAAAATATGGAAAAATGTCTGTTATTTTTAGCTTAACATTCAGAGCCACATAAGGACAGTTACAAAATCAGCCTTCTATCAACTGAAGAACATTTCCACAATTAAACAACGATTGTCCCAATAAGATCTAGAGAAACTGATCCATGCATTTATCTTTAGTCGCATCAATTACTGCAACAACATCTTCACAGATCTGCCTAAAAAGTCAATCATTCAGCTGATCCAGAACGCTGCTGCTGGTGTTCTGACTAAAACCAGGAAGATAGAGCACAACAACCCAGGTCCAAACTCCTTCACTGGGAGAATAGACTTTAAAATCCTGCTAGTTTATAAATCACTCTGAATAGCTTACCACCACAAAACATTAAGGCTCTGCTGTTGTTGGATCAACCTTCCAGAACCTCTCAGGTCTTCTGGTTCTGGTCTGCTCTGCATCCCCACAATCAGAACCAAACATGGAGAAGCAGGATTCAGTTTTTATCCTACACTTTTACACCCACCAGGATCAAGGAGTTCCTGAAGCTCTTCCACATGTGAAAGCTGTAATTTGGTGGGGGAGTTCAAATATCTCAGGCCTGGCGCTTGAGTGACGCTTAAAGAGAGATGGAGAGAAGAACGGGTCGGGGCTGAAGATCAAGGAAAAAGAGGGGACGATTTTGATTTACTGCTCCATCATCATCATGTCTTTCTGTTTTTAAAACTCAGAGTGAGCTAGCATCTGTGTGTTAATGTTGTCCTCTTTCCTTGTATCTGTTCTGTTTTGATCTGTATTTTCTTATAGTTTTTATGTCCTGTTTTGTTTTGAAATATGTTTATTATTCTGTGTTCCTGATTCTCTTCCTTTGAACAGACCAGTCTTGTTTCTCTTTATTTAGTCCACTTTTCCTAAGTGATTCTAGTTTATTTCTTGTTTCTAGTTATTCGTCGTTACTCTAGTTTAATTGTTTTTTAAGTTACGTTATTCTTTAGTGTTGTATTGTTATTTTCCCTAGTACTTAAAAACTTCTATTCCTCTCGTTATAATCTGTTATTTTCCCTGTTTCCTCCTTGTGTCTTCTGCTGGATTTTACCTTGAATGTATGTTTTTTGACCTCCTCTGGCTCCCTGTGATTTTTTTTGAGTCTATAATTTTTTCAGTAAACATTCTTCATTTATTCAAAGTCTCTGCCTTTCTGCATTTGGGTTCACCATCAAAACACATCATGATAATAGTTTTCTTACTATTTCATTGTTGTCCTTTGTTTTTGTTTTTATACAGCACTTTGGTAGCTGCTGTGTTATATTTTAAGTGCTTTATAAATAAAGCAATATTGTATGATCTTTGCAACCCTCAACTGAGGAAGAAGATTCTGGAAGCTTAACTGAATGTTGTTTGTGTGGCCAGGCTAATCTTGAAGTAGGAAATCTGCCATTTTGGAGAGGTTTAAGGTGGAGCTGCTGCTTCGCTGCATCAAAGAGGTCAGCTGAGGTGATTTGAGCATCAGATTTTCAGGCCTTTTTTATTGGTTTTCCAGACAAATTACCCAGAACACATCCGGTATTACTTTTGAAACTTCATCACAGAATCACACAACAACAAACATGTATAGATTGCTAACATCAATAGTCTACTGTGTATCGATATGCAGATGATACTCAGATATTTCAGTCATCATATCAGGTGACTGGACTGTGTCTTAAAGATATTAAGATCAGGCTCTCAAGTTCAGTTTTATCTACCTAAATGTCCTGAAGTCAGCTCTACGATGCCATTGATGCATGTGTAAATTTACTTTGACTGAACCCCTGTGACCAATAGTTGAGCGATGTAGAGACAACAGGAGGCTCTCTGTAAGTAAAACTAAAGGTTTAATGACTACTCAACGATAGGTTTGCATAGCGCCTCGTCAGAATCTCTTTTCCTTTTATGTCCATCCAAGGTTGTGTTTATTGATTCGCACAAACTTCGATGCACATCCGTCACCCAGCAAGTAACATGTGCAACCTGCAACACAGCTATTTAGTTTGGGTGTGTCAAAACATAAAACAAGAAGAGGAAAAGACAAAAGAAGAGTTCTGAGTCCTGATGCATTAAATGAAAGGTTAAAGCCAGACACCATCTGAACCCTTTGACTACGCCACATGCTGATGTGGTCAATATGCAGTCCCAGTTGAGGCAAAAGCTAAAGCACACATTCCACTCCGCTTAAAACCCTCCAACACACACACTCACAGTCACATATATTAGCAAACAAAAAGATTCAGCAGGAGTCGAGAAGCAGAATGAAAAGAAAAAAGGGAAGACACCAATGAAATAATAAGAAAAGACTGTGAGAAAAAGAGGGCTGTAATTGCAATTCATTTCCAGCCCGGGCCCCTGGGGTACTGTGAGTGCGTTTGATCCCAAAGGCGAGCAAGAATGGAAATGCAGGGATTCAGTCATATGTATGCAGAGAGAGAAAGGGATGGGGGAGCATGTGGGGGAGCAGAAAGCCTTTTAATATTCTGGGCCATGAGTTGAGATGAGAGACTGCTCTCATACCTTCAGGTTCATGAGCATAATGAGATTTTTATTTTGCTGAGTGCAGACTGTGAGCGAGACTGTGTGTCGACCCATCACGCACAAAATGCCTTCAGATCAGCTGTGTGTGCACAAAGCGCTCAGTGTGTGTGTTTTACAATTGTTAAAAGTCATTTGTGAGTGAGAGGAAGGGATACATGTCAGTTGGAGTCAGGGTCATTTCTCTGCTCGCCACAACCCCCCCGATATCACATGACTTTCATTAGCTTCATTAGTTTACGTTGACCATTGCAAAAATTAGAATAAAACTCTAAATTTTCAATAAAAAGTTTAGCTGATAGGATTATATTGAAATGGGTTTATCCTGCAAAACTGCAATCAAAACACTTTCTTTTTGCATGACACGAGTCACATAATCAACAACAGGATGTTGCTGGTTGCTACTGACAGAAACAACAAAGAAGACGACAGGAAGTGGTAGGAGGATAATGGCGCAATTTAGTTTTTTAGTGTATTCACGTGTGATTTTAATTGAGTTTCTTATCTAATGGAATCACAAAATTGTGTTTTTTCTGCATTAGCAGAATGTCGATAACGTTTTGTGTATTTTGGAATGGAAACGCAGCTAACCACTTTAAGATCACTAGCAGTGTTTCCATTGATTGTACAAACTGGAATTACAAAACTAAATTTGTTCAGGGGATATTGAGCAAATTTCCACTGAGCATAAAATAAAGCAAATTTTTTGGCGCTAGGATGAGATGAGTCACATGATTGACAGTAGGATGTTACTACTGGCAGAAATGACAAAGAAGCCGACAGGAAGTGTCAGGGTCCCTGTTTGCGTGCGTGTGATTGCGAGTGATGCATCTTTTCCAATGAAGATCTTGGTGGGTGGAGCTCATTAGCCTCATCAGAGTGCTGGGAATAAAAGAGCAGCAGAGCCTTCATTCAGATGATTAACTGTTACAAGCTTTTGATTTGTCTCCTGTGCATTTGCCAGATATTTTACATTCCTTGTGTTTTCTGCCTCTAGGTTTGTCTCATTGGATTTTCAAGGAAGGATCAGTTCAGATGTTGCTCCTGCTGTGGATCCTTCCTGCAAGTTACCTGCCCGCCTGCTCTGTCGTTCCTCATTTCTCCACCCATCAGACCCCTGGCTCTCTGTGTCACCACCTTCCTCACACTCGTCTAAGGAATCACCATCAGTCATTCTCCACACAGGACCCTGGACATATTTTCCTCCACGCCTCACTATGAATCATTCTAAAGTAAGCTCTCTCTTATTTCATCCCTGATCAACTCGTTTCAGGCCACCATTAACTCCACTGACTCCAGATGCCACCGATCAGGTGACCCTTTACACCACAAGTGTCAAACTTGAGGCCCGTGGGCCAAATCCAGCCCGCCACAGCTTTTTATGTGGCCCTCTAGATTCGAGACTAGACACTAAGTGTGCTTAAATATTATGTTTTCAATCAAATCAATGCAGTTTTTATCTGTTTACTGCCAAATTATATCAATCAGGGAGTTTATTACAGATTTTTCTCAAAAATTGTCAAAACTTTCTTACTTGTACTAAATAGCTTTAATTGATGTCAGATTGTTGTCCATGAGCTATACAGTGAGTAATAAAAGTTGCATTTGCCGTCATAAATAAGCGCAAATATTTCCACTTTGAATCACAAAATCCTAGAGGGATTGAAAAGATGTTCAGTAATATTATTTAATTTTAATAATTCATTAATATTTTAGCAGTTTGTGAACAGGTTTTATCAACACATTCTGGCACTACCGGCCCTTTAAGAGCGTTCATGACCTTGATTTGGCCCAAAATGAAAATGAGTTTGACGCCGTTGCTTTACTCCCTCCAGAAAGATCAAGATCTGTCAATTGTTTATTTATTTGAAAATAAAACCAATTCCTTATCTGGACTCTGATTCTGCATGTGGGTCAGAAGGTTAAATCCGAACGTGTCAGGAAGTGGTATGAGGATGATGAGGCATGTTTTTTAAGTTATTCATGTGTGATCTTAATTGAGTTTCTTATCTAATAGAAACATCAACAGCAAAATTGTGTTTTTTCAATGTTAGCGGAATATTGACGACTCTTTGTGCTAATTTGTAATAAAAAAGCAGCTAATGACTTTAAGATCACTAGCAGCGTTTCCATTGACCACAAACTTACAGAAATTGGAATTACGAAAATAAATTTGCTCAACTGAAGCACACAAATTAAAATAAAAAAACTCCTCTTTTGCTAAAAAGGTTTGGTGTTTGTTTGGCCATATCAAAATTGGCTTGAAATGCCATGAAACACTTTTTTCATATCACACGAGTCACATGATCAGATGTTGATTCTGGCACAAACCATGAAGAAGAAAATGACAGGCAGGAGTTTGAGGATGACTTTTAGTGATTTATTCTGTGAACAAACTTGACACCGCAATTGCAAATTTGTGTTTTTTTGACTTTAGCAGAATATTAAAGTTTTGCACACATTTTTAATGGAAAACCAGCTACTGACTACAGCTGACTTTTACACTGAAAGCACTCATAACATTAACACACTTCTGTTTATTCTCTCAAATGGTGGTTCCCCAAAACATTTAGTCCTACAACTGACAGACTCCTAGGGGCTGAAAAATGATCAGATCCACACGTCTCCTGTGTGTGTGTGTGAGATGCATCACCTGAAAAACACCTTCGCTCCCACCCAGTATGTGCTGTGGGTGCACACACACCCACACGCGCGCACACACACCCCTACTTGTGTTCTTTTTGTTGTGAATTGCATCCTCTTTTACAGGAGGAGTGAAAACCCAGACTGGAGTCATGTTTCCGTGTTGCGGTGTACGCCACAGTGGAGCTTTTGTTCAATGAATGCACACCGTAGTGAAGCAGGACTTTTGTTGTGTGGGTGATTTTTTCAAAAATAAAAGTTATGTGGGAGTTCAACAGCAATGATCCAGAATTTCTGTTTAACAAAAAGTTCATTTTTGTTTCTTTTTGTGAGTTTGAGTCATTGTTGTGGTGTAGAGTTTTCGTATTATTCAGCTGACCAGTCAATCTGAGAGTACATTCACACCAAACATATCAAAATTCTGCATTCAAGAAAGAGTAGCTCTACTTCAAAATATTTTTACTAAAGTAAAAGTAAAAAGTAGGCTCCCAAGAAATTACCACGGTAACAGCTCCAATAAATGTAATTGTAAATGTGAGTAAACGTAACTAGTTACTGCCCAACTCTGGCTTTAATCTAACTCCAGTCCATTTGTCCAGAAAGTCCGGGTTGTTTTTAAGGTGTGAATTTGTAATCAAACTCTGATGCGGTCCGCCTACAAACCTCAGTTTTGGTTCAACCGAAGTGAATTCTGATGCGGTTCGAATGTGTATGTGAACGCCAAGCGAATTGGAGACGGCTCCAAAAGCAGGAAGTGGACTACAGCAGATAGCATTCTGGGTAAATACAACCAAAACAAATACGCGGTTCTAATGCTAGCAGGAGAAATGCCTTTTTTGCCAAAGACTAAACAGAAATCCTAAAACTGCTAAAATCGCCTCTCTATTTTGTGTGATGCTGCGGGTTTGCTTTGTTTCTGGACAAATAAACATCTCTCACTTACACTAAGGAACAAAAACACATAGTTCAGAAATTCAGCTTTAACCTGCAACCAGCAGAGTGTGAATAAACTTGAATTATATTGTTTTCTTTCAAACTTTGCATATCAGATTTTTAATGTCTGAACCTGAATATTGTTTTTTTGCGAAGGTGACAGCGTCTCAACACCTGGCTGTGTTTTAAATAATCAAAAAGCAGAATCCTCTCCATCTCTGCTCTTTATTGTTTCTCACCACAGCGCTCCCTCTCCTCCTCTCTGCGTGACACTTATTTTCATTTTAACCTCCTGTTCTTTCTTCCAAATCCACTCTCAATCTCAAATCTTTTTTTTTTTTTTGTTCCTCTGCGCCCCCAGCCTTCCAGTCACCTCCCTAAGTTTTTCACTCCTCCGCTCCTGCTTGTTTTTCTCTCCGGAGGTGGTGTGTGATCTCGACGTGTCATCAATCCTCTGCAAGACTTTGAATAATTAGGATCTACATGCATTCCCTGCGCAAGCGAAGCCTCTAATCCTCTGGAATTGTGCAAAGTAAACCATCACCTCACAGCCCTCTGGTGACCCCAAGCCTCCCCCTTAAACTCTGTTTGCTGCGCCAAACGTGTCCTTTTCAACCCACATCCACACCCACGTATCAACAGTCACCTCATTGCAACGCTGGCAGTACTGCAGAGGTGCAGTGTGTAAATTAAAAATTCAGTTTGAACAGTTAATCCACAAAGGAAAGCACTTTCCATCACAATAAATCAATTGAAAATTCCCTAAATCAAGCTAACATGTGAAGAATGTCCAGAGTTTCATTTTGGGAAATTAACTTTGCCTCCTGCTCTGCTTTCTGATTAGATTCATGCTTCTCCTCTTCTTAAAACTCCCTGCAAGTAAATGGGAAATGAAAGTGATAATAAAATTTCATTTTTCTCCCCCACTTGACTCCCTCTCACAATCTCCATGATATAGAAGCATGTTTGTGAATACATATTCAAATATTACCTTAGCACCTCATTAAAAAAAACCTTTTAGGGAGTTTTCACCTCATAGTTTGGGAGATTCAGTTCAAAATTACATTTGTTACATTTTTAGCTCCTGCGGTTCACTTTTACACTGCACTGTGTCAAACAAACTGAGCTCCTTTGAAAAAGCTGTTCCCCTCATCGCCTGTAGGGGCGCTGCACCTAGAACCACTGAAGGAAACAACACAAAAACATCAGAAGAAGGCATTAGTGCAACTTCTTTCTTCACAAAATGTAAAAAATGGAGGTTTCAGGATTTCTCATTTGTTTTTGGTAAAAAGATGATTCATGAGCCATTTCTCCCGCTAGCATCAGTGTTTGTTGTGTTTGTATTTACCCAGAATGCCCTGCGCTGTAGTTCGGTTCCTGCTTGTGAGCGGTCTCTGATCACACATGCAGTAGGAATGCAACAAAGTTCACATCAACCAAACCAAAACTGAGGCTTTTGCACCTAAAATAAATTGAAAATATTGCAAAATTGAACTGAAGTGTGGGTAAAATGAACGTCCTCCTGCTCTCCCTTCGTTTTAAAACTTATTGTAAAAATATCAATAAAAATATTTTTTTCTGCCTCACTTGACTCCCTCTCACAGTCTCCATGATATAGAAACTTGTATGTGAGAACATATTCAAATATTATCTTAGCACTCCATTAAAACCAATCTCAAACCCATTTTAATCTCAGAAATTTCCACTTCGCCCTCCATCTTCCCACTCTTAGCTCTCCTCTGCTTGTTTTCTCAGTTTCTCCCTGCCATCTCATCATCTCACTCTTTCACCAAGTCCCCCCCTCTGGTTTTGGTTTATTTTCACATTTCTTCCATCTCTCCTTCCCACGGTGACACAAACGAACGGAGCGGTTGTCGGCTGACCCGCTGGGCGCCGCGGCCCTCCCTGGGCGCTCCATCACTGCTCTCTGGAAACATCAGGATGAATTGCTGTTGTTAAGCAAACAGTGAAGTTACAGCTGAGCTGAGCACAGGCTGATATTAATGGAGTGCCTGCTTGCACTCTGCCTCCTCAGTCAATCGGCGGCTGCTAATTTAATCAATGGCGACAGTGAGGGATAAACTGTGGGCTTCCCTTTTTCTCTGTTACCTGCCCTTAGTAATAGTTTCTCACTAACTATTTTATTTCACAGTAATAGTTACTTTCAAATCTGGCCTATATAATTAAACAAATCACACTTCAGTCTAAATGAAACCAGTTCAATAGCAAAATCGGTTTCACACCTGATTGAGCTCAGTTTAAAGTCTGTAGAAGGCTCATTGGCTGCTGCCATTTGGAAGTAACCAATAATCTGCTTCCAAATTGCACATTGTCCCGCCCACCACATCCGTCTCAGAGCTATGAGCAGCTAACTGAATGAAGGAGATTCACGGAAAGTAGGTACAAAAACGATATAAAATTAATAGCTAGTAATACATAGCATGTTTTCTGGCTAGAACAATGAGCTAAGTTCATCGTTATTGGTTATTAATTAGTTCGGTTCACTCTGTACTTGCGGAGTTTATTGTTAAGTCATCTAGCCAATGAACTGCTTCCAAATGGCGCATTGTCCCGCCCACCACCTTCGTCTCAAACGTTGGTGGCTAACTGAATGCTAGCAGATATTCAGCTAACGGAAAGGAGACGAAGATTCATGGAAAACGGGAATATAAAACTGATAGTTAGCAAACATTGCAGATGCCTAGAATAATTGTACGTATGTTTACTGCTAGAACGATGGGTTTAGTTCACCATTATTAACAAGTTTGCTTCTCCCTGTTCTTCTGGTTGTAGCGTATTTGATCAGAGGCGGCGCCATTTTGTGCTGTTGTGCTCCCTCTTCTGAAATCGGTGAGCAATGTTTTTTTTTTTCAATTGAATTTGTAAATATTTAAGCTATTGACTGAATAAGCATTTTAAACTCATTCTTACAGACTTAAATTTTTCAGCAATAATTCTAACAGCTAACAAGTTGTGAAATAAGATTATTTAAACATGCGTTGTATTTAAATACGCATTTATGGTTCACAAGAAACTCTAAACAAGTGGGTTTTTAGTCTAGATTTAAAGAAACCTTGTGGATCAGCTGCAGCTGTCTAATCTTTTTAAGGCAGACCTGTGAAGATACTGTTGCAATAATCAATACGACTGGATCAGTTTCTCTAGAGCTTGCTGAGATATTAGTCCTTTAATCCTGGAGATGTTCTTCAGGTGACAGAAGGCTGACTTTGTAACTTTCTTTACGTGGCTCTGAATGTTTAGATTTGAGTCCATCACCACACCCAGATTTCAGCCTGATCGCTAGTTCCTAGCTGTAATAACTGAAGCTGGGTGTTGACTCTAGATCATTCCTCTTTAGACCCAAAGATAATATCTTCAATTTTGTTTCTGCTCAGCTGGAGAAAATTATTACACATGCACACATTATATGAAACAATCACCTATCAAAACAGCATGCTTATTCATAAATAGCTATCAAAATTATGGCATCGGCACGTGGAAATGAATCGCAGAGCTGCGTCCGAACACTGCAATATTTTCTCTCCCAAATTAGCATAAACACAGATCTGTGAAGTCTCGGCGTACAGCAGAGTCACAGCGAGCAAACACACAACACCTGTTTGTGTTTACTCAACCAGTTCTCTCCCAACATACAGCCATGCCAATAAACAGGTGCGACCTGTTTAACCCAACATGGATTCTAGTTACGCCTTCGCCGGCGGAGGTTAATTCAGTAACAAGCAATCAGGATATGTTCTGCTTGTTTAGGTTCTGTTTTATTTTAAAAAGGGGTTTTATGGAAATGAAGAAACGTCTGAGTGTATTTTAGGGTGTCTGTTTTCAGCTTCCTCAGCCTTTAAATCTCTCAGTAATCCGATCATGTCTGGATGGTTGTTACTTGACAGAACCACCTTAGTTATACAACGGCTGCATCTTCATTTCCATCCTGCTACAATTCAACATCATGTTGTGTTTTGTGGACTGCAGGAAAAGAGACGCTTGTCAAAATTGTGATGAAGTTAAAAGTACATTAGATTATAGTAATGGTCCTAAACTGATCAGTCTCATAACATATTAAAATCAGTCTAAAATGTGAATACTTGTCTTTTAGCTAAAAGCCACTGAATGTCCATCAGGCTAAAAGAGAGCAAAAGCAGATTTCCGTAGATTTCCCAGGATTAAAAGCTGCATTTAAAGATGTAATTTGAAACAAACCAAAACTGGACTTTATCTTTTTAGTTTGCTTTCATACTGTGCTTTTTTGTAAGCAAACTGCAAAGCCAAATGTTTATGCAATATTGAAGCTACTTGGATGATTTGAGTTATGACATTTAATTTTCCTTAGGAAATAATGTATTTTTGATTTTAATTTAAATCAAAATCAAGCTCAGATTAGACCTTTATGTTAATATTCTCAAGATGAAGGCATGTTTTTACAGTTCATTGTTCTTTCTCCTCGCTAATAAAATCAATAATTCCCTTTGTATTACATTGATCACAGGATTAACAGGACACTCAGCAAGTTTTCTTTGCCGCTTAATGTTTGTTTTGATTACTTAAAACTCTCCTCTTGTAACTGAATAAGAGAGAACATGCAACACTTAACTGGTCTTACTGGTTAGCATAACGTGAAGGAAGTTCATGTTATTCAGCTAAGCTATTTTTATTGAATTAATTGTCTATTTATAAATAACAAAGTGTTCTTTTATTTACGCTCAACAATTAGTCAGGAGCAGAATTAGTCATGAGTCATTTTATTCAACCCATAAGAATGAAATTCGTTAGATTCTGCAAATATTTGTGGATTAATTTAGTGTCCAGTCATGATTACCACGCCTTCATTACTATATTTTATAACAAGTTAAAGTGCATGAGGGTTAAACAGTAACTTGATATGAGGCTCGTTTTTGCTTCACTTGTAATCATATCCAACAGGGTGTGTCTGAAAGGTCTTGTGTAACGAATCTGACTAACTCAGTATGTTACTGTGTTAGAAAACTGGAAATAATTTTTCCCTTGGGGATGTTCCTCCTTTGTCTGATTTTAAAGAACGTTTATTGAAATCTTGTTTAAAAATGTAGCTGTACCAATCCTCTCCTAAGAACTTTCTGCCTATTTTGAACTGTTTTAGGGCCTCTTGTCACTTTAAATCCAAAGAAGGTTCTGCTGGCCACGCTCCCAAAAGTTATCGTTTACACTCGGACGTAGAAATGGCTGGAAACAAAAGCTCTATTATACAACCGTACATCTTTGAAAAACAGAAGTGGAGCCTCCTATACAGTCAACCAGAATGCAGCAAGTGGTTTCTGGATGGTAAGTCATCAAAACGCTTGCCTTTTCCAGCAGCTATTGTACAGCAGTAATAAAACTAGGTGACCAAATATGCTGGAGCTACTCTGGGGTTGCTAGGCAAGGGGGTGGAACTCTGTTGGGGTTACTAGGCAACAGGGCGAAACTCTGTTGGGGTTACTAGGTAAAGGTGCAGTGCCTTTGGTATGTGACTTAATCGGGAGGTTTTTGAAATAGCTCGTTTTCCAGACACCAAAAAAACAGCCAAAAAACAACTGTTTTTGTTGCTTTTTTTAAGTGTTTGGACTGTTTCAGAAACATCCAAAATGAAAATGGAAGTTCAAAAATGTGCAAAATTGGACGGAAGAATGGATGTATCTAAGTCTAACCAAAGACTTCAACATTTTTGCTCACTAACCGTGTGTATGTGTTTTGTTAAAAAATAAGTTTCATCTGTGCCGGAATCTGCTAATGTGACCATTTCCTAACAAAATGACCCACATTACGGTTGACTTTTATTAAAGTCAACCGTAAATGGATCGAATCCAGAAAGTGTGAATCACTGTTTCCAGTAGGATTTCAAAGGAAACTCACTGAGAAGCAACAGAAATCACGCTCTGCCCTGTGGGGAAACATCTGATGCTTATCTGAAGATACATCCTGAGCCTGCAGCAGCGATGAGACAACATTTTAACACTTTTCACTCTTTATTAAAAGAGGTACTTCTGGTGTGTTTGGCAGCAGTCATGCAGGTGTTGATATGAGGGCAATGTGGGTGAAATGTTTCCATGATGGTGACACGAGATAACCCCAAACTTTATTCTTGCCACAGGCAGTGTTCGTGGAATTTCCCCTTTAATCTCTGAAACAACACTTCTTACATTGACACGTCTGACCTGGTTTTCTCAATTTACCACCAAAACCTTGATTTAAATGTAGAGTGGCAGCTAATAACTAAGAATTTAGAAATTTCATATTTATAAATAATTACATATATATTGCAACATCTTCAAAAACAACTGGAATGTTTGTTTTTTTTGTGTTGAAGGTGTTCAGATGTTTGTTATTGATGTGTGTTTTAACTTTAACTGTGCAGAGGTTCTTTGTAGAAACAGTTCTGAAAAAGTATCTGCTCTCACTGTATTCATAAAACAAATAACTCCAATGATGCAGGTGAAAATACCTAGGTCAGCAGTAATCAGCGATTAACAGCATCAGACTGCAACTGTTCTCACCAAAACATCTGTTTTTGTCAAAAAATACAGTCGGTCCATCAGTGATTAAAAGGATATAGAAAGAAGTTATCCAAAATATTGATAGTATTGATGCAAAGTCGGAATCTGTTTCGAATCGATTAATACTTTAGTTACCTCTTGAAATTTTATTTCATTTTGTATATGAAATAGTTTTTCAACTCTAAAAAATGTGATTTGCTCTTAAATATTTTTTTTGAAATTTATAAAAAAAAAAACACATCTGTTCTTTTTTCCATTGTTTATTGTGATAAAGTGTTACGAAAGCATTTTGTAGACACCTATAAACTTTATCCAAATGCGTCTGTTCTTGGATTTAATTCAATAATTCAGACAAAAAGAAATCACCAAAACACCTCAAGGTCAGAAAGATCAATATCATCAAACTTAAATAATAAAAAAGTATCACTATCACATATCTCTAATAAAAAGCGCTGACTTGAAGTTAAAAAATTTATTTTTTTCCAATAGCAGGAGTTTAGCAGGTCACAGGCAACTTGCAGGAGTTGCTAAATGTTTCCAGCTAAAATATGACTTTTTGCTGTGATTTACATAAATAACGAGTCATTTAATTGTGGATAAACTGTGGCAGGATCAAGTTTGGATACAATACAATCTTCTTAAATCATTATTTTTTGGAGTAAATCAACATGCAAACACTATCTTTCATGTTTTCTAATAGCTGAACTCCTAAATAAAGTAAATTCCTGAGCTGGTGTTTACTCTGAAATGTTGGAGCTGCTTGGTCTGACCCCTCTGCAGGGCTCCTGGGGTTGGATTGACCCTGTCCTGGGACGCAGACGTACCTATATGCCGACTTTAATTTCACGACCAGCGTTGGTGGCAACGTCACCGTGTCTGAGATGTTGAGGCAATGAATAAGGCAATCAAACCTGCCATTTGCACCTGTAAAAACACGGAAAAAAATTTCCTCTTTATAAATGAAGGGGTTCTCACAGTTTTATGGTTATGAACGCAGCATGAAAAATAAAAAGGAAACTGTCGCCATGGAAACCCAGCAGTCTGTCCTCAGCCGCGAGCGTTTCCTTTCTGTACGGCTCCTTTTCGCCTCTCCACCCTCTTATCTCAGCAATAGTTGCCAATCGTCCATATTTCCTGTCGTTTCTGCTCTCACTCCTCCTTCCTGCCACCTCTTCCTGCTGGATCTGTTTATTCAGGCCCCATCCATGTTCAGTGCTGTCATTTCCTGAATTAAAACCCCCCAAAATGCCTGCGTTTCTTCAAACTGTATTGAGCAAATGTGGTCAGCTATCATTTAGGGACAGGAATTAACTGCTGAATATGTCAGAAAGCTCAATCTTCATATTTCTGCTGCAACAAGAAACAAAAACTGAAATTGAGAAAAATTAAATAAATAAAAACAGCAGTTATTGGGGGAAAATCATAAAGAGAATTATGTCTAAAACATACTTAAATTAGACATAAAATCATTTGTTTTTGTGTTTATGACTCTGTTAGCTTTTTAAACTGATTTAAAATAGATTTTTTCCCCTACACAAGCAGTTTACGTAATTTATCAGGAAGTTACGGCACTCCATTCTCCTCGTGGTGGCTACGCTATGCTAGTCCGCAAAATGGCTACAGAAAAAGTTTGGGAGAAAACCCCACAGTCATTTGAATAAATTTGAACAAATCTTTTGAAAATTGCAAAATTACCCAATCAATAAAAACATAATCATAATACAATTCTTCAACCTTCCTGAATTACACACCTAAAAAATTGACCAAAATCTAAAATTATTAAAGCTAATAAAAGCTAAACATTTAACTTATAATAACTAATAAAAACTGGCAACCCCACTTTAAAAACTAATTAAAACACAATGAAATTAGAGATAAGAGATATAATAGCCTTCATTTTCAATGAATATATCACTCTCAATAGATTCATTGTGTTCATGAATCTATTGATTAGAATTTTGAACTGATGTGAAATTAATTAATTAATTTATTTTTTTTACCACACAAGCTCGTCCTGGCGACATTTATGCTAGTGCACAAAATGGCCACAGGAGAAGTTGGGATAAAACATCAGTCAGGTGGTTGTTAAATAATAATTGAATAAATGTTTTGAAAATAATATCTTCTGTTGAGTATTCATTACTCAATCACAATACAATACTTGAACGTTTTTGAATTCTGCACCTAAAAATCCAAACTGAAATATTTAGCTAATAATGACTAATAAAAACTCAAAACTCAAACACACTCAAACTGAATTAGACAAACAAAAGTCACAACAAACTAAAACTGAACTCTTATAATTTCTAACCCTGTCCTCCTGAACCAGTCTGTGGGTTTTTGCGGCGGTGTTACCTGGTGGGTCATTCAGGGTCAGGAAGATACAATAGTGTGTCAGCAGCTTATGGGGCCCCTGCAGACAAGCCCAAAAATGGGCCCCAGCGGTGCGCCGCATTCAGGCGGTCCAGATAATGGATCCAGCCGTGGGGCCAGGGCCAGGCTGGCTGACGTACCGGCTTGTTGCTCGCTGCTGGAGGTCTACAGCGAGGAGGGAGGGGGCACATAATCCACAGAGGGGTTTACTACTAATGTAGAAAATGCTTTTTATTTTTTTATTTTCCTTTAAATATGAACTTAAACACAAGATGGACTCTATTTATTACTGAATGTAACTAAGTGCTTTGCATTTAATTTAGGGGTATCAGCATCAAGTGAGTTGAGTTATTGTATTATTTATTTTGATTGAATGCGTTTTACCATTCTATCAAGATGATTAGGACTATGAATAGAAATCAGTCTGACTTTAAAGCTGCAGTGTGATGTCACTTACAAAAATAGGGAATTAACACAAATTTAGTTTTTTTTCCTTCCTTTCCTCTGTTTTACTATTAACATTATTAGTAGGTCATTATTGTTGTACTATCATTATTGTCTGTGTTTTTATCTCAGTTTTTATTTTCCGTTTATTGTTATATAACACAGAATTTATGTCCAGTTATTTACTGTTGCCGTGATTATTATTATTATGTATCCATAGATTTTTATTATTATGAGTTCTTAATAATTTTGTCTATGTAATATAATTTATTTGTTGGATCTTTAGCACAGTATGTTGAACAGGAACATGAACATTTTAATTACAATTTTTTGTTGGTAAGTAACATATTTCATTAAATTGAGATAAGGGGTGGAATTAAATCAGTGTTCAGTTCTTCAAACTCCTTTTTAAACAGAAAAATAAAAATTGTTTTGTTCTTGGTTATGTATTCACATGTTTTTTTCTGTCTGACTGGTTGCTTGTTTTCCTGTTTTGAAAACCAGTTTGAAATACATAAATTAAAAAATCGCAAATGTTTTTTCCATATTTGTTACAACTGTTCTCATGTCATGACAGTATAATGTGATGCAAAAATGCACCGCTTCCGCTTCATATCTGGGGTTCATAACATCAATTCATGTTCACATTGACATGAAGTAATTTTCTGTTTTAATATTGCAAAAGCTCTATATTCCTAGTGGTTAATAACTGTCCCTCTTTCTGTCTGACACGCGCCATAGAGAACATAAATTTGTTCCATTTACGTCTGTTCAGAAGATGATCAAACAGTTTGAAACTGTACAGTTTGTTAATATAGTCAGTTTTAATCAGTTTCTCACTGTGATGCTGTGAATTTTCTGCTGATTTCATTGATATTTTTATCCTCATTTCAGAGTCATGAATCAAAGAGCAGACTGAGAACACCGACTGTCAAACTGTCTTCTGGCTTGTGACAGAAAAAAACCCCTAATTTGAATAAAACCAATTGAAGATGGAATAAAGCAGCCAAGAAAAAAGAAAAGGAAGCAAACACAACTTTTAATAAACACGTCTGATTGAGTTTGAGATTTTATCACTCTTGGGTATTGTTGCATTCTCAGTGAAATGATGAACATTTTATAGCTTTCACAGCTGTCGTCATACTGCGCTGGTTTCCATTCTTCAGTAAGGACTTTCTCCATAATGGGAGTACTGGTCCGTAGCAGAACGGTTGCATTTAACAGTTCCAGTTTCAATACACTGATAAAAGCTGGAGTGCTGTGATGGCTTATTATTTTACATAAAAATGAAAAAGTAAATATCTGCAAAAAAAACTAATTTTTTTTTTTTGATTAATAATTTTCTGAGAAAAATCAAGGCAATTTCTGAGTTTCAAAAGTTGAAAAGGTTTGACTTTTCAAACTCAAAATTCCTAATTTTTTTAGCAGAAATCTTCTCAATATGCCTTCGTAGACAATAAACACATACAGTCTCTGTTTTCCAGTTGACAGAGAAAAAACTCCTGGCCTCCCAAAGACTCGACTCACACCCTCACAGTGTGTCTTTAACTCCACAAAACAGAAAAACAAAGCTAGGGACAGAGCGAGATAAAGACCGATCATCTGATCTCCATCTGTCAGCCCCGTTAGGAAACAAGCAGAGAGAAATGGCTTTGCATCTCAGCTGATGCCACCCACCTCCTGTCTCACACTCTCAGACGAGATACGTTCCTACAGATCGCATTGATTTGAAGTGTGTGTTTCTGCTGTTTCTGTGTTCTGCAAAGACTCTGCAAGACCAGTCAGGACCGTCGCCCTCACAGCCAGCAGAGAAAGGATGAAAAAAGAGAGGAAGGCAGAGAGGAGGAGGTTCATGAGGATTGACCAGCACAGATATTACTTAATAAATGAGAACATCATCCAAAAGGTAATTTATTTCACTAGTTCACATGGTATGCCTTTCGGAATGATAAATTATACAAATTCATTGCCGACAAATTTAATAGATATTCCATTCTCAAAGAAAGAGATTTTCTTTGAGAATTTGAATATGAAAGAACAATGAAAGAGAAGACTGCTGATGGGAAATTTGTCTGAGTTTCATTAAGTTTGTAACTTTTTTTACATTTTCAGTAAAAAATGTAAAATGTGTCAGAATTTTGAGAGTTCAAAATTCTGACACAGAATTTTTAACTCTGTATCAGAGAGTTCAAAATTATATAAAAAAAAAACTGTTCACCTCCTCGCCTGTGGTGGCGCTGCACCCAGAACACTGAAGGAAACGACACCAAGTGCAACTTTCTTCTTCGCAAAATGAAAACAAAAATAGAGTAGTGTCATAATTTTAGCGGTTGTAGGATTTCTGTTTTGACTTTGGCAAAATCCCTCGAGTATTTTCTTCTGCTAGCGCTAGGCTAGCGTGTTTGTTTTGGTTGTATTTACCCAGATTGATGAGGTGCAACAGAAAGCATTTTTATTTTATCATTTATGTTGTTTTTGACATTTCATATCCTAGTAAGTCGGGCCACAGATAAAAACCAGGAACCAGGACTCCTATCTGACCTTTCGGACCTTAAATCAGAGGTGGGCAGAGCACCTGAAAATTGTACTCAAGTAAGAGTAGAACTACTTCAAAATATTTTTACTCAAGTAAAAGTAAAAAAAGTATTTGGTAAATAGTCTACTCAAGTACTGAGTAACTGATCAATTTATCAGTCATTTAATATTAAAAGTTACATAATCAAATGGAAAGTGGAAATTCTGGTATTTTAAGGACCAAAATGGCAATAATTCCTATAAGTAACGAACAATAATAAAATCCGGCAAAAGAAAATGTTTCCAAATCAGTTTCTTTCAGTAAAAAACTTATGAAACTTTATTACAAATAGCAGGTGTGTGTCTGTCTCTGGTGGATTTTTGGTTAAAACATTTTGTTTTTCATTCAGTGGGTAGAAAATCCAGACATTTTACTCATAATAAAATTACTCAAGTAAAATAAAAGGTACAAAGTAGCAAAAATACTCCTAAAAGTATTTTTTTCCAATAAAGTTACAAAAGTATGTAATTGAGTAAATGTAATTAGTTACTACACAACTCTGTCTAAAATACTCTAGTTTTTACTTTGTTCCATTAAAATACAGAATATTTGATTAATTTCTGAGGACAAAGAAGAGAAATGTTCACAATAAAAATATTTCACTTTAAGTACAACCCCTGAATGCTGTCACTTTTGCGAATTTGGCCCAGAAATTTGGCCAGCAGTGTTACCGTGGTAACGGGTCCAGAATTACAGAAACCAAGATATTTTGCTCACAAGCTTCCCAAGACAGACTGGAGTGAACACACGATTGATCCTTCGGTTGTGGTTGATGTTGAAAGGAACAAATTTATGTATTATGAAACTTCATTAAAAACTTCATAGTACAAAATGGAGATAACTATCACTGCTAATTAATCAAATGGTTTAAATTCGTGCATGTTTTTTTAAAGTGGTGAAGTTAAAGGCAAGTGAAACACCCAGACGTCATCCAGAGAAGAGCTCTGTTCTCCTCTCTGACTTCTGCTTGGCTCACTGGTGCGATAATTTCACCGCCTTCGCCTCCTTTATCTCCGTGTCCCAGGCTCATCATTGCCGTCAGGGGTGAAGTGGCATAAAGAGGCAAAGAGGAGATGGGATCAGGCGTGGTGAAGCCTTTGGAATGTTAATCCGTCGGGGCTCTGTGGAATCGTCTGGTCAAGGCCTTGATTAAGGATTCATGGAGTATTAGAATGTTATCATCATGGCTATACATCATCTTATTGCTTTATCAACAAGTTGTCTTGGGTTAAGCCAGCAGCTAAATCCCTTTTACGTAGGTAAGGCTGCCATTGTGGAGGATGTGTGGGATTTTTTTCAACACATATCGTGCAGGTTTGTGTAAAAGTTTCCTTGTATCTTTAGTGATTGATGGTTGGTGGGATGTCAGTTAGTTTGGCTGGGATGTTTTCTCTGTTGAGGAATATCTGCCTTGTGTTTTCTAAACTCTTTTGGTGCATTCACACCAGCCATGTTCAGTCCAGTTTAATCCAACTCCAGTACGTTTGCATACAAGGTCTGTGTGCCAGTTTGGTTGTAGTGAACTCTGGTGTAGTTTGAATGAATATGTGAACACCAAACGGTCCGGAGACCGCTCCAAAAGCAGGAAGTGGACTACAGCACAGGGCATTATGGGTCAATACAACCAAAAACAAACACACTAGTCTAGCATTAGCAGGACAAATGGCTTGTTATCTTTTGCTAAACACAGAAAATAAATCCTACAATCACTAAAATCTGGAGAAAAACCTGTACTCTGGTCTCACCTATCCAAAAAACGTGGTTCCAGGAGGATTTAGAATAATTTAGATTCAACTTTGCACACCTACATCATCCTGCCCTGTTCTTTCTTCAAGAGATTTTTTCTTCCAAACAAACCTACCTGTTTAGTCTTTTTTCAAACTATCTTGTCATGGACTAAACTCTTAACTCAGAGTCGTAGAGTCTGATTAGGTTCTTCGTCTTTTTGCAATTTCTGTGAACATTGCACTTACAGTTAAAACCATAAGTTTACATACACCAATTAAAAGACATTTAATTGTTTTTGTCTGTCTGAACTAAAATAAGACCAAATTTCTCTAGTTTTAGGTTAGCTAGATTTACCAGAATTATTTATATTTACTAAATAGTAGAACATTTAGCAAGAAAGTTTTTTTGGTTTATGTCTTTAACTTATCTTATTACCTATATTTCTGGGCGGATAGTTACAATTTTTCCACAACAATCTCTCTTTCTGTAGAGTAAATAGTTCCCAAATCTTTCCCAGAATGATGGGAGGCAACAATTGTTTTCTTTAATGTCATTTTGGATGTCTTTTCACCCTACCACTGTACTAATACACCTGTATAATCTAGATCAACAAGCTGTCAACTTTTAACTGATTAATCAGTTAATCAGTGCATTAATTAGCAGCATCTGGTTTCTTTATTTCCTCCTAAGCTGTGGGCGCATCATGTTTTAGTTGGAGTGTATGACTCTCAGAGTAAACCGTAAAGTATTTGTGACTGGCTGAGTGAGAGAATAAGAGAGGGAGCTTTGCTGTCACTGCTAGTCCCTGATGTTGGTTTCTTGCAAAAGAGCTGAGGGAGATGGGAGCCAGAAAACTCATTTTAATTTCTGCATACATCAAAGGATGATTTTCCTCCACAGTTTTGAATGTTTAAGGAAAGTTAGCTGACAAGTCAAACTTTAGCAGGAACTTCTCTGAGATATCTGAACTTTGTAACCTTTTTGCTTCGTTGTCATGCCTCTTCCCTTTGCTCTGCTTCCTTCGATCCATTGATTGCACATTATCAGCTTTATGCCTATTTATTATGAGCAGCGACGTTAACATAAGCAGACTCATTAAGTCTGCAAACACTGCTTCAAAAAGCAGCAGATGTAGTTGCAATGATAGATTCTAAAAGGATTGAGATTGATGACAGTGGCTGCGCTTCCATTACAAATGTGAACAAAACTTTGTCAATATTCCACTTATGTCAGAAATCACAATTTCACAAACGCAGTGTTTTCATTAAATAAAAAATTGAATTAAAATCATATGTGAATAAGTTTGTTCGTGTGATAAATCATTAAAAAACATGCTGCACCATCTCCCTACCACTTCCGGTCGTCTTCTTTGTCATTTCCTGCAGTAGTAACATCCAGTTGTTGATGACTCATGTTTCCATTACAATTTTGCAAAACACAAATTTTGACACAGGCGACAAACCAGCTCACTCCAAAATATTGTTGCTAACCAGGAGAAATAAGGGCTCAGCTTTTTATTTTGCATGAGAAAAAACCCAAAATTGATATTTTTGAGTGTTAGAAATATGAGTGCAAATAATTTTTAAAAGATATTGTTTGATTTGGATAAATGGAGCAAAGCACGTTAGCATCAGAGCGAAAAAAAAAAAAAAACAGTTTTAAGAGTAATTTACTGTCATTCTCCTGCAAGCTGTTTCCTGAATGAAAGCCTTATTCCTCAAGACAGAATGTTTTGGATGATGGCTCCATTAAGAAGAAGAATTAATAATGTCCAGATGGTTGAGACATTAATTACTGGCTGGAAATATTACAGTTTTCCCTTCTGAAATGTTATCACTAAAATTGGCTGCGAAAACTACATATTTCAGTGCTTGGATGGATGAAGATTTATTTTTTTTTCTTTTTACATAAAACGTAATCGAAAAGACATTATAAATAAACACTGGAATTAACAACACCTGCAACTAAGCCTCTTTTGGAGAGACTAAGATATGCCTGTAATTATAGATATAATGTGCTTCACTGTTCAAGCAATCCAGAATGTGCAATCTTTGGTAAAATTGACTAAAAAAACCCCCTCAATCCAGAACATTTAATGCTGTCTGTCTGAGAGAGTGTGTCCATAAATCTGGGGTGTGGATTTAAGTGAAAGGAAAATAGGAGGAAGGTTTAGGTTACAAGGTTTAGGTCCTGATTGTTTGGTAATAAGAGCTAAGTCTCCCTCACAGAGTGACAGATTCCCACACCCCCACATTAATTCGCCCTGACTTTCCTGCTCAGGTGTCACACCTGCAGAGTGTTGCCAAAACCTCCTCTATGCTCAGATCTTAGAAAGTTTATGGTTATCCATTAACATGAAAAGTCAACAAAATGCATCTTCTTAGCATCAACACTGTTCCTGTTTCTGCTGCGTGTGCACTGCCCTAATTTCACGTTACTCTTAAATTACACGCATGGCTTGTTGGGAGGGAAAGTGAGTGGACTTGATTACTTCTCGTCCTTGCCAGAGGCGGGTTGGTGAAACACGGTCCAGAACACAATCCTCATTGTCCTTCGTTGTTACCATACACCCAAGAAAAGTAGGACTCCTCATCAGCAGAGGTGAAAACACTCACTGGGTGTGCTATATTTGGTGTTCAAACATGAATATAGAACATTTTGGGCTTAAAAATGGTTTTTGACGCAAATAATACCAAATATATTTAAACAGAGATGGATAAAATACCCAAAACTTGTACTAAAGTGAGAGTAGTACTGCTTCAACATATTTATACTCAAGTAAAAGTAAAAAGTAGCCATAAGAAATTACTCAACTAAAAATAAAAATATTTGGTAAAAAATGCTTCTCAAGTACCGAGTAACTGATCAAAACGTCAACCATTTAATATTTAAAAATGACATCATCAGACCAAAATATAAAGTTATGTGGGAATTGAAATAGTTGACATAAATAAGCCAAACTTTAACCAAAACTGCAAGCGTCTGTGAATAATCTCACTGAATGAAGAACAAACTTTTTTTAACCAGAAATTCCCCCAGAAGTTTTTCTCAAATAAAAGTAAAAATTAGCCATCCAGGAAATTACTCGAGTAAATATACTCCTAAAAGTACATTTATTAAAAAAGTTACTCAAGTAAATGTAACTGAGAAGAAGTAAGCTTATTGACAAACTGGGAGGAAGTATAAAGAAAGAGAGAGATGTGATTTAGTGTTTTATTTTTGAGCTAACAACCTGAGCTAACATGCAGAGAATTAGGTCATGATTTAATTCATCCCCATGTAGCCCTCACCTGGTCGAGTCTACAGTACGATATCTGTTTAAGGAGGCACACCTTTCTTAGTCTAACTGATGTAAACACTAGCTGTAAAATCTTTTTGAGAAGAAAGAGAACTAACTTTTCTAACTTAGCAGTGGGATCATAAACGCTGCTTTCTACTATGTTAGGATACACATATATTTACACATAGAACATGGCGCACTACAGTGTTTTGGACTTGTACCATTTACTTTTGTGACGACTTAAACACATTTTCTTTGTTATGCTCATGAGATCCAACTCTATTTATCAGCAAAATATCTAGAAATGAATCCATTTCTGATTTAAGATGTCTTTAAAATGGATGTTGGTACTCCTGCTTCCAAAGACCTCAGAGATTTACAATCCATCCATTAAACGTCCTATTGATCCAAAATCCTGCATACACAGGATTGATGGGTAAGTTGAACAGAGACAATCTTTCTGTTTTGATAGCTTTCCTACAATGGCTGTGCTAGGATACAGGTAAAAACAAATCTCATCATGAATCATAAAGACATCAATACCATCAATCTTACACTAGATTGTGTCTCTGCTTGATATCTGCATGAATACAGTTGGAGACATATTCTCTATCAACTTCAAGATCTAAAATTCAATTTTCTATCTATCTAAGATAGTTACCTAGGTGGTTACCTGCTGTTATTTTTATCTAGCTAGATAGCTATCCAGGTAGCTAGAAAGCTAGTTAGATAGATGGTGGTTACCTGTTGTTTTCATCTAGCTAGGTAATAAGAAGTTTAGCTAGGTTTATAAGAAGTAAGGAAATATGTGTTCAAACAAGCTATCTAGCTAGCTAGCTCATTTTGAACTAATTTCCTTACTTATATCTATCTAGGTAGCTAGTGAGGCAGCTGGATAGATGGTTGTTACCTGATGTTATTTTTATCTAGCTAGCTATAAGTAAGGAAATATGTGTTCAAAACGAGCTATCTAGCCAGATAGATGATGGTTATCTTCTGATATTTTTTAGATAGATGGATAGATAGATAGTAATTTATTACCATTCAAAGGAAGCTAATTTCAGATGCTTTTTCCTTGTTCTTTTGGTCATAGTCCTTATCTTATTACCATAGGCGAAGACTGGAACATATACCAGTAAATTTAAGCGATTCTTCTTCACCACAACAGACTGGAGGATGTATTTTATTATTGTAGATAAAGCTGAGATTAGAGTGACAGTGGGTTTATTTTGGTCGTAGTACAGAATTCATGATGGGTTTCCCTCAGGCAAACTGGGCTCAGGCAATGGGTCAAACTATGACTATAAGAAAGATTTCAAAGTCTTGTGAATGTAATTGATAAGGTTGTGGTTACCTGCTGTTATTTTTAGACTAAGCTCAGAGCATTTAGAGAACACCCCACATTAAAGTCTCTTCAGATCAGCAGGAACTACACCAAACCCATGACAGTTTTTATTTGTGGGACGGCTGCAGGCCAAACTCTGAACATGAATGCTTCACGCTACAGTTCAGACAGTCATGTGACTCTGCTGGTATGTCACCCTGGGGTCACACAATTCAGCAGAAAGATCACACAGAGAAACAGCTGGGGGGATGCACCCACTGCCCACTGTGACCTGACCTCATCACATCCTTATGTAATACACTCTGCTGTGATCTTTGCCTTTACCACTGCCTGCCTTGCTATCGTCTACAGAGTCCTCCTGGTAACGTTATGTCAGCCAGAGTCTCAAATTTAACAAAAAAAAATTCTGCTTAAAAAATTCCTCTGGCAGAGGTTAAGTTTGACTTTTTCCCTGCAAAAACACAAAGTCTTAGAGTACTTTTGTCTGGTTTCTAGTGCAAATATATTATCTATATAGAAGAATTATTGACTTAAACTATTTAGACAAAACAGACAAAAATATTTGGTAAGATTTTTTGTTTTTGCAGAGTTCATTGTCTTTCATTTTGACTGATGCGATGAAAAATTTTCCACCTCTTTAAAATAATAGTTATGACGTTTAATTGCATGCCATTCAGTTCAATTCATATTTAACAAGCTGAACAGAGAATCCATGTTGTACAATAACACATGAATACATGTAACGTTTTAGATGCAGTGACAAAAAACCCCCACTACAGATAAACAATGAAATTAAACAATCACACTTAAATTATGAACATGTACATGAATTACCTGTTGTGTGTAATCAAATGTGGTTTTGATGTCGATCTGGAGGATGAATCTGATTTGCTGCTGCACTTTGAACAGGAATTACAAACGCCACTTGAGCCAAAGTTTTGAAATCGGGGAACATTTCCCACAGAATGCGCTCCTGCACTGGACTCCCTCCAAACCATCCTGTCATAACGCTTCAGCTCCCAGATGTCGAGATGCGATGTGCATGAAGTTGAAAATGTTTGCATGTTTGCACAAAGTGGACAAGTGTGTAAATTGTAATCTGTCAAAATGATGTATGCCCATTGGATTTTTCGTCACCGGTTTAAAAAACGGTCAAAGATGGAACAAAACTAGTGATGTGCAGATCAATCTTGAAATAATAATACCTCCAATTCTAAATCTTAATGGTTTAAAATCAATTCTCAAATCAAAATATTCATACTTTTGATACTTCGACTATTTGAGGTAACATATACCATTAATATACAGTGGAAAGAAACTGAACCATTGAGAGCTTGTTTAAATTCGCTGGTTGGTGGGGAACTACTTTTCCTTCTGCCTGGGGAAGTCCTCTCTTTGTAAGAGCAGTGTGCCGCTCTTACCCACATTTTAGATTAAAACTTTTGAAATGTAAACATTGACAGACCTGTGCAATGAATATTTCACTGCCGATTTCAACTTCAGTTATCCCGTTTAATAAAACAGCAACACTTCCTTTGAGTTTACTAGACACATTATCTGGATTTGCTTTGGTCGTTATCTGGATTTGATCTGTATTACTGATACCAGCCTGAATTTGACTAAGTATTGGATCGGACAGAAAACTGGTTGTATCGAACATTACTAACCTCTGCTTTCTGGAGTTATTTGTAATCTGTCTGCATTTTGGGATGTACAGGAATGAAAGAATGCCAGCTGACTGCTAGCTAGAAATAATGTAACATGAATAGGTCGGTCTGGAACGAAGAAAGTTGAGTTTCAACAACTTTTAAAATGTATGTAAGCAGAAACTCTACTGGTGTGATTCCAAAGACTTGACCAGCAATCAGTGTGGATTTCAACCCAGGCTTGTTTCTGCAGAGGTGTTTTCATGTATGCAGGTCCTTGGCTGATGCTTGACTCATAAATCTTTCATGGCGTTTTTATTGATTGGTCGGCTGAGACTCAATGCATGTCGGCGTGTAAGTACATCATGCACACCCACAAACTCTCTTCACTCTGCAGATTTGCTACTGTAGACGCATGCCAACACTCATCCAGAATTATTAAGCTGCAGTTCCAGAGCTGTCCCTCAGTGATCCGTGTTTATTCTGTGTTGTGAATGAAGGAAGCAGAACCAGATCAGTAATGGTCAGCTCCATCAGCCCCTTGTGTATTTTTGGTCAGCATACATAGATGCTACAATCTACCCAAACAGTACGTTGCTCCGATTTGAAGCTTTAGAGTTACTTGTTGATCTACATCCAGGTCAGTTTTTAAGGCAATGCCACAGTTACTGTTTTGGTATCATAATCATACATTGCAAAAACACAAATTATTACCAGTTTGTCCAGTTTCTATTGAAAATATTGTCATATTCCTAAAATAATGGCCTAAAACATCATTGGGAAAGAAAGAGATGCTGATTTTTTTCATATTAGGCCTTTATTTTAGGAAGGTGACGATATCTTAGCACACTTGAAATACTTTTGAAGAAGATATGTAGGAACTTGTTTTATGTCAATAATTCCTCAATGTTGATGAAAAAGTTCAAGTTCTACTAGCAGATTATTTCACTTATAGCAAGATGTTTTCCCATGTTGTAAGTGAACAAATCTAACTAAAGTAAAAGTAGTAAGTTTTTTGTCAATATTAAGGATTTATTGACTTAAAACAAGCTCCTATATCATGCAGAAAAGTTACTTGTAAGTTAGTTTTCTTATTTTTAATGTAACAAGATATTTGCACTAGAAACGATACAAAAAATTCCTCGTAATATTGAGTTTTTGCAATAATATCATCTACTTTTTAGACAGAAAACAACTTCTGATGTCCTTTCTACATGTAATCATTATTCTAAGAGCAATGATCACTTCCTTAGAGCTCCATCATTGCACAAACCCAAACTGCTGCCATTTTCTCTTCTAACCAAGCTTTATCTCTAGCTGTGCATTTAGCTGGGAAAGCCTTGTAATTCAACCTGAGACTTGACCACATTTCAAAGGTGAACAGTTCTCTTATTCCTTCTCAACCCATTCTCATGCTAATGAAATGGCACAACTTCAAGCTGCTCATGGAGCCTCACAGCTCTACTTCACTCCACAGAGAGAAGCTGAGTATCTCCTGAGCACTCGACACCCTACTTAGCCTAAAGTGTGACCAAAAGTTGTGAAATGGAGTCTGCTGGCTGTTTGCTGTGTTGTAAAAAAAACATCCACCACTTCTAATGCTCCCATTGCCCTTAAATTCATGATAAATAGTTAGAACGCTTCGTTAAATAATAACTTCTTTCAAAAAAAATGTTCAAATAGTGATTAAAGGTGGTTGAGTTTAAACAATTACTCTGAGATCAGTCACTTTCAGATATGAGGTGTTGAGTTTCTTCAACAATAATCCGTGAAAAGATTGATCTCTGCACAGATTTTATAAAAGTTACATACTGCAGCTTTAAACAGTCAAACTAAATATTGTCAAATATGTGGGTGGTGTCCAAACTTTTTGGCATGAGAGCCATAAATGTCCCTTATGCCATATAATTTAGTTTTTTTAATTTTTCCTTGCTAAGTAAACAAATTAAGTAATGTTTTAATGAAACATGTAAAGCAGTCAGATATATGTAGCTCTTCATAGATTTAAAATAAAAAAGGGTTTTGCAGCTTTGCCAGATTAAAAAAAAGAAGAAAAAATGGTAAGCCATATGCCAATTTTTTAATCTTTTTCTAGATTTTCTGTATCTTTTTAGCCACATGAACAGCCTCTGGCTCACTCTTGTTTTATTTTTCAGAGTATATTAAATGGTCGTACCAAAGTCTGCATTTTAGTAAAATACGCTGGATGCTTCGGGTCCTTCTTACTAATAAATTAAATTAAAAGCAGAATCCTGGATGAATTCTTAAGATTTTTCATTTTAAGATTTTAATTGACTGTGTCTTTTTAAACATCCTGGAATCAGTGAAAATTTCACCAATATTGATTTTGCCTGAACTGGCAACCCAGTTTTAGGCTATCTTTGAAATGTGATCAAGGGCCGCCCAAAATTGTTCCGAGGGCCACAAATGCCTCCTAGGCCGCACTTTGGACACCCCCGGTCTATATGCTGATTTATGCTCTTGGAAACGCCTTTGATGCCTGTGTTTTGATTTTATTTTTACCATTACAGATGGGAATAAGTATAGGGGTTATCTTAAATTACTCCTCACCAGAAATTGTATTTTATATTTCCTTTTTTTTCCTCAGTTTTATGCCCAAATATGCCAGAAAAAAACACTGTAAGATGTTAGCTAGTGACGGTGTGCTCTCCCCGAAATGATCGACATCTGTGATTGTACTAGGAAATCATGTGGGCAATCGTGTGAATTTGAGAGCTGTTCAATTATAGAAGGACTTAAGAGTTGCAAAACACTGGAGCCTTCCCCAAAAAGCATAGTCTCTGCCTCGTTTGCTATCTTTCTTAGTCATAAAATATAGATGGAGGTGCTGTGTTTTCTCCAAATGGGTAGATGTAATCTGTTTTTTAATGCATTGCAAGGGTCAAATGAGACACTTTGAGTTTGCAGAGAAATGCAGAGGTTTTGCTCCACCAGTTTTATTACATAATCCCTCAGAATACTTTAAAGAAAAAAAATATATCCATTTAGCTCCTACATTCAGCATGGATATACCGCTGCAGCTTTTCTGCTGAGCTGTTGCTGAACTTAAGGAAAAACTGTTTAAAGATGTAGATGTAGCACTGCAAAACAGAGCAAACGACGAGGCGAAGCTGTTTAAATATGAATGAATGTTGTGCGAATGACTCTGCTGTAATGCTTAGACGAGAACAGATCCCAGTTTTATTTAGCATGGACTCCAGGGAACGCTGGTGATGTTATGGTACATTCACTGGGTGGAATCTCTAAAATGTTTATGTTGAACCCTCCTTAGGGAGTCTGCATCTTCAACTTTAACATTAAACTTTAACAGTTGGGACTTTCCTTGCAACATGCCTGTAACCAAATAGTTTACGGTAAAGCACATTAACATAATCAGATAAATATGGAAGCGCTGAGAAGGAAAAATGTTTTCATACAC
The DNA here is from genome assembly GCA_903066815.1 of Brachyrhaphis roseni. Taxonomy (NCBI): domain Eukaryota; kingdom Metazoa; phylum Chordata; class Actinopteri; order Cyprinodontiformes; family Poeciliidae; genus Brachyrhaphis; species Brachyrhaphis roseni. Next base: position 62,217 of record CAEFZY010043333.1, read on the forward strand.
TTTATGGGTCAAAAGTAGTGTGTGTGGTTGGAGGATTGAAATTAGAGGAACGAGTCATGAGGAGTGTTGGTGATGAGGACCCAAATGCAGCAGGCTAAGACATTGAAATTGTAGATTTAATGAAAAGCAAAAACTTACAAAAAATCACAGGGAACACAGGGAGCCAGAGAAGAACAAAAACACATAAACCAGGAACCAAAAAGCCAACAGAGAGAATTAAGAAGTGACAGGAAATGATGGGGTTAAACAGGATTAGACGGGAGGAACCAGCAAAGAGGAACTGAGAATGAGGTTTCCATTAAATAAGAAACTCAATTAAAATCCCATGTGAAAAAGTTTGTCCATGCAATAAGTTCCAAAAAAAAATACGTAGATGTAATGGTACTTGACACACTATTGGCTAGCATTTCAAAAGCAGCCAATTTTGGAGCACTCAAGTCACTGATTAGTTTCTGTTTTAGTGCTAAGACAGTTTCCATGGTGCATGCCACTCATTTTAAGGTGTATTTGGTGTTTGAACTATTAAAACAGGCAGATATAAGTGTTTTATGTCTATTAGCATTTTGTAAGCAGTTATGATCTATTTTGGTGAGCATCTGCTGTCATCTTTTGGGCTAGCAACCTCAGAGTCACAGACTAAAAGAAAGTTCAACCAAAGATTCATCATGAAATCAAAAACACAACTGACAACCATGAGTATTCTCTTTCCAACAAATCTACAGAAACGACTCCAACACTCACCGTTACAGTAATTCCCTACTTACCACAGCTTAAGCCATTCCTGGTTACATGAGTTACTTCAACTATTTTCCCCTAAGGATTAATAAAGTACTATTAGATTCAAGTGCTTCACAAATATTCTCCAGATCCACAAAACATGTGGACTGGATGATCCAACAGTGTGAAAAAAAAACAAAATACCAACACGATTTACAAATTAAAGAAATCCAGAAGAGGAAATAGTTTGAATACAGAGTAGTAGACTGAAGACCTGAGACTGAAGTCTAAAGTATCCACATCTGTCAACAACATCAGCGTTCCAACAATCTGTGGGTCAGGCAGCCGAGCCAAAGCATTATGCAGGATCACTGCCCTGAAATGATAAAATCTATCCCGGGATCCATGAGCTCAGAGTGAGTTCATGTTCCTAATTTGCTCCAGAGGCAAAGCAAATGTAACCCTCATCTTTATGCATCAAACTGATTTCCTCCTGACATCGACTTTGTCAGGCCAATCAGCAACATTTGTCAGGTTTTGAGCCTAGCTGAAGCGCTAATGTCCAGAGAAAAACTTTGAGGGACCGGCAAAAAAACTGTAGATAGAGATCTCTTTTAGAGATGACAGAGAAATCTGGAAGGAATGAAGAAAAACAAGAACCAGATCAAGTGTTTGGTTCAAAACTGCAAACCTAAAGAAAGTTCCCTCACTGAACATTACATGGGAAATAAACAAGTCCAATTCATAGCAGTTCATTTAATGTTTCCAGAGTTTGGTAGTAACTAGTTACATTTACTAAATATATGAAAAGAAACTACTTTGAGAAGTATTTTTTATATTTTAGTATTTAAGTATGTTTTAGTTTTGGGGAATGGCTACTCTTACTTTTTGGGTGCTAGAGTTCAGGAGTTCTTCTTGCGTTGCTAGGTAACGGGCGGTGCCCTGCTGGGGTTGCTAGGTAACGGTTTCGGTGCCTGCTGCTTTGTGACGTTGCATTCCGGAGGTTTTTGACACCAAAAGCATTAATTTATTGCCAAAAACCAACTGGGTGATTTATTTATTTTTATTTTGTATTTTTAAGTGCTTGGGTTGTTTTTAGAAGGAGTAGAAACACAAATAGAAGTAAAAAAATGTGTAAAATGCAAATTTTGCACAATACATCCTCTTCAAGTATTAGGCCATTGATGTTTTGATCAGTTACTAGGTATCTGAGTCGCCTTTTACCAAATACATTTTTACTCTTAAGTAATTTATTGTACAGTTTAGCTACTTGAATATACATATGTTGAGGAAGTGCTACTCTTGAATGCAATTTTTGGATACTTAACCCATCTCCGAACATTTCTGAGGGAAGATCTGTATTATAAAGTGGTAAAGAAACAGAAAATGATGCTGAACTCTGATTAAAACATTTCCCTCCTTTTCCTTTTTTCCTCCTTCCTTTTCCTCTGAGGCAACACCGGCTTGGCCTTCTTACCACACCATTAAAAATACAACACACACAAAACATTTGAGATTTTTCTGCCAAAAAAGCTGATGTATTATTAATTTTTACAAATCACGCGACCTAAACTCAGGAGCAACAATATTAAATGAGCCTGGTGTGACAGTGATTAAACTTGTCGCCTGATGATAATTGTCCTGACCTACTCTGAGAGGATAATTAAAATATTAGGGACAGTTTAATACTGACAAAATGTCAGAGACATAATGAAAAATGAGGTTAAATAAAGAAACCTAGTTCCACTTCGTCTGCCAGAGATTAATCAGAGAACTGCCAAAAGCACAATTTTTTTTAAAATTGGTTTCCATTGGAAGTTTTTTTGTTGTTGTTGTGAAGATGCTCGTTTGATGATATTTTGTGTTCCACGAATGCTCTGAATATTTTTGGTTCACAGAAACAGTCTTAACAGCTGCTTGCTTTAAAACTGGAACAACATCAGAGGCAAAAGCCTTTTTCAACAAACCGGAGCCACTGATAACTGGAACAATTAAACAGATTGGAACAAAGTTAGTTTTTAGAAGGCAAGGAAAATTATCCAGGATTATCGGACATTTTTCTTATCAGCAACCACCGAGATGCCAGTCATTGAGATACTGAACTATGAGAGTTAGCGCCTCTCAGATTCTGGTCATAGTTCTCCATTTAAGGGATTGTAAGGTACGATGGATAAACTGAGCTGGTATTCTTCTGAAGTAATGAGAGTGTTTTTCCAGTCTGTCTTATAAATGGTCATGAGATTTGGATCAGTACTGAAAAATTGGGATCAGATACAAGCTTCTAAAACGAGTTTTATCTTTATGGGATGGTCATAATCTGCTGGAGAGTCTCAGTGTGGAGCCATTTCTTCTTTACATTGAAAGGAATCAGTTACTTTGACTCAGGGATGTAATCTGGATGCTTTCTGGAGGTTTCCCTTAGGTTATTTGCTGAACAGACCCAGAACTGTCTCAAGAGGCTGTCTGGCCTAAGACCTTCAGGGCTTCTTGGGATCCAACAGAACCAGTGAAGTCTATTAATCTGTCCAGGAGTTATAATCGCCACATCCTGATCTCTGGAAATCAGAGGATGACAGGTGAATGAAGACAGGAAACCTTTGTAAACTTAAAGGTTTCCCACGTTAGACAGATAATTAAGTCCAAATAAATAAATCCTGGTTTTTATCCCTAAAATGACATCAGAAGCAAGAAACGGCTCGTAAATTATGTGTTTTTCAGGCACATAATTTTATAGCACAATCATGTAATTATGTTACCTACAATTGTTGCTATATCTAAAATATGACTTAAAAAATTGGACTTCCTAATTTAACAACTTGAAATTAGATCTCTGTCTCTTTAAGAACTCCTGCTCTTTCTGAAACTCCTTCAGGAAGTTGTCACAACATGGTTCCTCTATTAACCCTCCTATAGCTCCTATAATAAACTCAGCAGATGTGCAGTTCCAACAGGTTTTTGCTAATTCCTGCTGGCTAGTCTGAAGGAGCTGAGTGGGGGAGGACCTACATCTCAAAGGCGGAGCTAGGTCCAACCAGGCGTTTCACACAGCTGATTGGTTGCAATGGAGATTAAAGGGTTTCTCAAACATGCATGACAGAATCAAAGCAATTCTTCAGGTGAGGGAATAACATTATAACATGATGGAAAGCACAAAAAAGTTATATTTATATACCGCTTTTCCCTTAAGAAAAGTGAAAACATTGCGGTTCCAGCAGTAAAGAAGAACATCTAAAGATCCGTTTTATTGTCTTTTCTCAGAAACTTTTTAAAGCAAAGCCTGCTAGTTTCTCCGTTTACTGAGAAACCGCTCTCGGCCTGTTTGACGTTTGGTTTTAGATTCGCAGGTAGACTTTGGTCTCCCGCCTCCTGACTGATCCTCCAACATGGCGCCCGCTGCCGCTGCTGTTTGTTCCTGCTGTCGTAGCTTCTGAATACGACTCGGCCTTTCTCAGCTTGGCAGTCGCTGCTGACAGGCCTGCAGCTCTGAGGAGAGCTGCCCTCCACCGTGGAGGCCGTTTGATGTCTGCAGACTGCCTGGCACTGTGCTGGTTCTCTGTATTGTCAGGTAGTTAGCCAGAGGAGACGCATGCTGTCTGCACAACCGGACACACCGTGGCGGAAAAATGGGTCCATGAGACAGAGATTCCTGCCACCTTCTAAGAACTTCACGTTTTCATCTAGTCTTGATCTTTATTCTGGTTTTTTGTTAACTGGCTCTTTGATGCTGCAGTTTTGCCAGAAAATCTTGTTTTTATTTCTCTCTTTCTCTCTCTTTTGCGTTAAAACTGTTGTTGCTTCATGTTTTCGTCATGCATGAGCCTCAGTGGCAGAAATATGATACTCCACAGAGAACCTGTCATTAAAAACTTTTAAAATTTATGTTAAAATGAGCTTGTAAAGCGTGCTAGTGTAAATCTATCGCTAATAAAATCATTTATGAGTTTCCTTTTTACCCAGAAAGTCTCTTTTTTAAAACAAAACTGGGTTTATTACTAGAGAAATCTTTCCAGATCCAGGACAAACATGAATATGATTTTCAAATCTCCCTCTAACCAGTTAGAGAGAAAACCTCAAAGTCCTGGTTTTCATGAACTCAAATAAACCAGATATGCAATTTTGTCTTATATAAATTCATTTCTGACCCAAACGTGATGAAAACAATTCTCCTTATAGTGAATTAGTTTGCTACTCGAACAAATCTATTTATATTGTAAACATACGCAATATAAGTGAACATCAAAAGATGTAAGTCAATATCCACACTGCAAAAACACAAAATCAAGTGTTTTTGATCTAGTTTCTTGTTCAAATATTTTTGTAATTAAGACCAAACTAACTTCCAGCTAACTTTTCAACAAAACCTAGAAACTTGTTTTAAGCCAATAATTCCTTAATATTTATGAAAAACTTCTACTTCCACTGGAAGATTATGTCACCTATAAAATCGGAAGACTATCTTGTTAAACATGGAACAATCTGCTAGTTTGTCTATATTCAAGAATTCTTGACTTAAAACAAGCTCCTATATTTTGCTGAACAGTTATTTATAAGTTAGGCTAGTCTTTTTGAGGCGTAGTAATCTGTTTCCACCAGAAACCAGGCCGAAAATATTTAATTTGGTATTTCTGCAATGCACGCAAACAGAAAGAAAATCCACATCATGCCAAACTAATGTCATGTAGATTTCAGACAGATCGAACGCTAACCAGAAAGTTTAACCGTTTCTTGCTTCTTTATTGTGCCGTTCTCTCCAGAGACGTTCTGCTTGCAGGGCTGGTTAATCACAATCTTTCTGTTTCAAAAGTTGACGCAGATGTTCCTGGCGCTGCTCATGATTGCTCACGATGCTCAGTTTGGATGTAACACGGCGACTTTGGGTCGCTATGTGTTCTTCTCTCCCCGCCAAGTTGATATTGTCAATAAGAATGTGTTCTGAATAATGCAACTGGCTAAATAAAGGTTAAACAAATAAACATTATAGACAGAAAAAAGGAGTTGTAAATTTTCATCAAAAATCATTGAGATTTTCTAAGTTCGTAAAGTTGAACATTTGCGGGGAAAAAAAAGAAACATTTGTATTTCAAAAGTTGAAAATGTTCAACTTTATGAGCTCAGATTAGACTAGAATATTTCTGAGATTAATCTCAAAATTTTGGAGTTATTGTCTTATTTTTAACTTTTGGAGCGCATAAATTTCCTTGTTTTTCTACAAAATTTCTAGACAGGTTTCCTAATTTTTTTTTTATCTACAATGGCCAAACTATAAACAGTAGTTGGTGTAACTATTGACTTTAGGGACAGGTGTCTGAACACTGCAAAAACAAAATCTATTTTTTGTCTGCTTTCAAGTCCAAATATCTTAGTTCATTTGAAATAAGGCAAAACCAACTTATAAGTAAGATTTTAGCAAATTATGTAAGCTTGTTTTAAGTAAATAAGTACTTAATAATGATTTGGAAAGGGTACTAGTTCTGCTGGCAGATTATTTCACGTATTACAAGACATTTTTTCATGTTACAAGTGAAATAATCTGCTAATAAAACTTGAAACTCTTACTTTTCATTAGTACTAAGAAATTATTGACTAAAAACAACTCCTGTATCTTTTGCAGAAATGTTTCTTCTAAGTTAGTTTCGTCTTATTTCAAGTGTACAAAGATATTTGCATTTTAAAATAGACAAACACTTGGTAAGATTTTGTGTTTTTGCAGAAGAGATCTTTAAATGTGCATGAATCCACCCACTGAGAACAAACTAATCAGACAGCAGTAAGAATTTATTAAAGTTTTTAATTACAGATTTTCTGGCATAACTGTTGCACTAAATCTTCATCCCTCCTACGATGCGCTAGACAGTTAATGATGCTCCTCTTGATTAAGGTCCATGGCATACGCTTCACAATTGTTTTAGAAAAGCGACTCAGGTTTTTATTTCAGCCCTGGCCGCGATGATCATGGGAACTAATGCTGATTGATGTCGGATCTGAACCCTTTCAGCAAGGTCCTGACCTCATATTTCTGCCTGTTTTCAAGCTTCAGTTGCATGTTTATTACATTATACCCCAATTTAAAGTTCAGCCTGTCCTTTACCTTCACAATAAATTCCAACAAAACCGAATGGAAAGCTCTAATTCTGCATTAGTGATTTATATCATTAATATCAGCCAGTGAGTCATCGTTGTGTGAAAGCGGAGGATGTGGTGTTTTTCCTGGCCAGCGGGGTTGTGCTGCGCGCTTTGTGGGCTGCCTGCTGGGCCTCTTTGGTTTGCCTTGAAGGTTTTATGACTCGTGGATCGTTAGCAGGTATTTAAGAACAGCCTGCACGCATGGAAATATGCTGTATCCTTCAGACACACACAGATCTTAATTGTTTTGCACATTTATAGAACACTGATCAGGATTAAGCTGCATCACAGCAGACGTGGATGTGTGCTAATTGGTCAATTCGCTGTTGCATGTCATCAAATCGTAAAAAAAAACTGCACAGATGAACAATTATACACGTACATGCTCTCATTAAATATTTATCGGAAAACTTTGCATAACTATCCCAATTATGTTTTTTTTTTTGGGAGTACTGGAAAGTATCACGCCTTAAAGATTTAATGAGAAAATGATTATGAGCAGAGCCTTAGATGGAAAATATTACAGTTATGACCTCAAACTAGGTGAATAAAAGTGCATTCAGAACTGCAACCCGTCTCAAGACTTTGGTTCACATTGAGTTACTTTTAGCTGAGCCGTTGTAACACATAAATATGCTTTGATCTGCGTCATTTCATTGCAGCTCTGACTGTGTTCAGGGTCATGATCGTGCAGCCAAGTCTCAAAGGTTTGCAGCCTGTTAAACGTTTTCTTCCAAAAACTGTTCTGTATTTAGATCTGCTCAACTTTCCATCAATTATGACCAGCTTTCTTCTGTCTGCTGAAGAAATGTAATTTTGGTCAAGTTTCTAGAACAAATATACACTTGACTTAAGGTCAAACTAATTTAGAAACAACTTTTAGCAAGATACATGAGTTTATTGAGTCATTAATTCCTTTACATTGATAAAAATACTAGCTCCATTGGCAGATTTTTTTCATTTATTACATGGGAAAATGTAGTGAAATAAATCTGCCTGTGGAACTTGTATTTTTTATGTATATTAAAGAATTATTTACTTTATATCTAGCTGAGAAGTTACTTGTAAGCTAGTTTTGCCTTATTTTAAGTGTAATAAGATATTTCCACTAGAAGCCGGACCAAAGTACTTGATAATATTTGATGTTTTCTCAGTGCTCTTTGTGTTATTTTGGGGTAGATGGTGTGTTCCAGTAGTTTTCCTTCATATGTCAGCAAATTCTCTTACCTGAGCTGTGAATCTTGGAAACTAGAGACTTTTTATATCCGTTTCCAGAATTATTAAAGGGACGGGTTGTGCAAAAATCTTATTTTGCAAATTTTTGTTTTTACATTTGAGTTTCTATTACTTCTAAAAATAGTCCAAGTGCTTAAAAACCCCACTTGGGCTAGTGTTTTTTTGGAAGTAAGTCCATGTTTTTTGGTGTCTGGAAAATGAGCCATTTAAAAAAAATAATAAAATCAGAATGTAACTTTACAAATCAGCAGTCACTGCTCGTAATCTAGCAACCCAAGCTGAGCTCCAGTTGATTTGAATTAGACTAAAAAATGCCTTGAGATGACTTTTGTGAATTGGCGCCACATAAATAAGTTGAAAAGAGTTGAAATGAGTTGAGTTGAAAGATATTTTGATGACTTTGAGGAACGGTTCTGACCACATTTACATCTCTGGAAGAGCCATCTCTTAAACTGAAATGATCAGAAATGTTCTCCAGTCACATTCCATCATGGTGTTTATGATGCGTTACCTCAGTAATGGCTCCCTCGCAGCTGCAGGTCTGTACATGGAGCTGCATGACTGCTGCATGCTTGAGGGAAGCTGGAGCATAGATTGATGTGAGCAGCCTGCTGTTTGCTGCTCATGCTGAGCAGCGCTCCCTGCTGAGTTCAGTGGGAGCTGGCTGCAGAGTTGGATTCAGTCATTTTATTGCTGGTTCTTACTCAGTTTATGAGTTCTAAGATCAATCTCATAAGTAACATATAAAAAAAACAGTTATGGTGATGGCACAGATGTTTTATATTGTTGTTTTTATTACCAAAAAACATTAAACTGTTATGTTGAGTAACTTTTTCCAGTGTTGTCTTTATAACTTCTATAACTCTCTCTGCCACACCGGAAACAAAGATCAAATCCTGAGTGATATTGATCCATCCTGGTGTTATTAGTGATTGGAGTTACCTGAACACTAGTCCTCAGTTTGTGTGTTTCCACCAAAATAACTCTTTTTTTTATTTTGTCATTTCTGCCAGTAGTAACAGCTGCAAAAAATGTTTTTTTGGACGTATGGAAATACACTAGTTTTGGTACGTCTGGAAAAACTACCTCATACCCAAAGAGCTTTTATCAAAAAACTGGAGTTTTTTTCAAAATTAGCTTTTACATTTTTGTAACTTCAAATTTGTTCTATTGGAAGAGGTTTATTGAGAGCTGACGGCCAATTTCCATCAGTTTGTGAAACCAAGCTTATGCCGTTAGCACTGAGCGCTACACAAGAAGACAGGAGAGCGTAGCAGCAAGATGGCGGAGCTGGCTGATCTTTGTGTTACGACTTTGTTTACATATCATCTTTTAATTTAACAATCCACAGACCGTTCAGCTGTCCACCATTACTACATTCACTACTATTGCACATATCACACTAATGTCCTAAAACAAAGCTGATTACGTTATATTGTTGCATGCTTACCAGGCGATATTGGATTGATTTATAATTTCAGTTTGACTCTTTCACAACTTCGCCTTGTTTTATTCAGGCCTAAAAATACAATGAAAACTGGAAACGCCTTAAGCTAGTTAAGCTTCTTGTAATGTATCCTAATAATATCTTAGAGGCTGAGCTGTGAGATTTTGTGCAATGATAAATAAAAGGCTTAAAAACACTGCAGAAATAACAGTAATGACGATGGAAAAAACTAGGGTTGTCAAAATGAATGCGTTAAATCACATTCTTTTAACGGCATAAATGTTTTGAACATGTTTCTGTACTTTTTGGACATCATCTGTTCTGCAGTTTGAGTGTAATTTCCTTTTCTGTTTCAGCTGTTTCTCTATGGAGCCAATCTTCCGTTTCTTAAAAAGTAATCTCTGAAAACATCTCCACTCTCTGCTCCACAGGAAGAACACAAAAATGTATTTACTGTTGTAGACAAAACAACGTAGCAAAGCATAATTTTACACTCAGCAATTCACGACTGAAGCAACACTAAACTGTGAACATAAAAAACATAAACAACATAAACACATAATCAAAACAATTGATTTGTAATCAAAACATTTAACAATTAATTAGTCTTGATTAGTTGACCTTGTGATTAATCAGATTAAAATGTTATTATTGAACTACAAGCAGGAATGCAGAGGCCTGTTTTAACCTTCTCTGGCCACAACTTAAGACAGTAGTTCCAACTGAACCCCCTATGGTGACAAAAGTCCTTCATGTCAAATATAGTCACTTTAGAGTTCATCACAGACGAGAAGCTGCAGTAAAATCACCATGCAACACGAGAAATCTGTCAGAAGCATCAACTCTGACTGTATGATGTGCTTTTGTCTGCAGATGTGAGATAAAAGACCTTCATGGAGCATAAAAGTCTATCCAGAGGCTGGCAGCCGAGGAGAATCCTGGGGAAGGTCAGAGATCTTAGCGTTGTAGTCCCCACGGCGGGGGTTTGGGATATGGAGGGGGCAATAGCTCCTTGAGGTTGGCGGTTTGTGAGTGGGTTGGAGAAAAGCCCGGGGAGCTGGATGGACTCTTCAGAAAGATGATGGAGAACAGGTATGACAGCAGCTCAGGCGAGAGAGCTGGGCGAACTGTTGACAAAATAAAACCGGCCGATGACTTGGACACGAGGAATGCTGGGATCAGTGTTGGGTGTTGGGAGTGTGTGTTGGCTGTGAGGGATCTGTCAGCGAGTCTCGTCACGCCAGAAGGACAGAAATGTTAAGAGCTGGTTAAGAGAGTTTCCTGCCCTTCAAACACTGGAAAGCAGGAAAAGTAACATCCAGTTCTGGTCAGGAATTATGTTTAGTCACAAACAGGGAGTTTTCAGTTCCTCCAAAAATGACATTTTTATTAGGCGTTCCTGTCACCTCATTTACTTTTGAGAAAACCAACAATAAAACCAATCAGAGACATTTTTTACAAACCTTCATCGTTCATTGACAGTGAGTTCTGATGAATAAAGGTAGGAGTAAATAAAAAGCCTCAGACTTTATATGAGAAAATCTGGCAGCTAAAATTTCTTGTTAAATCTGCTATTGAGATGAAAGAAGTTGATTAAAACTATTACAGTTATTGCTTTAGTCAGTCAGCCTGCAAAAGGGCAGACCACTGGGAGTAAATGTGATAAGCTACTGGACTACACAGAGTGCTAACATTGGATAGGACATTGAATGGGCTCAGTGACATGAAGTCGAAAGGCAATGTTGCCCTATCGCTTGGTCCTTATGGTGACATTGATTAAAAATACCACATTTTCATAGTATTTACTTAAAAAACTAGCAGGGCAAATCCTCGCTGCAAAGAATATCAGTTGATTTCATATCAATATGTGCTTGTGTATATCAGATGTTCTCGTGTTTACACCATAGTTGTGCTCAGTATCTTCTTCAGAGGTTTTTGTGTTATTTCTTTCGCTGGTTCTTGCTGCAGCGCTCCCACAGGCGAGGAGGGGAACAAGTTGCTCAAAAGATTTGGGCCAATTGCGTGTCGGTCAGCATTGTGTCTTGGTACTGCCGCTTCTCCAGGAGAAAATCCACAAACAGACGAGTTATGTGAAAATAATTAATAGCTTTGTTCCACAGACAAATGTACAATAGGTAAATCTTTGAATACTGAATCACAATAATAGTTTTAAGGGTCTTTGTCTGAACTTTGATTACATCTGGAAATAATTTTACTGCAGAATCTGAAATGTGAAGTTTTAAAAAATGTTTATTTAATTTACTAAAATTCCTCCTTAAGTTCAGTTTATTCTGCAGTAAAGCTGAAATAGTTTATCTCCCACACATCTCATTAATTTTTTTCTGAAACGGCAAAATCTTCCCATGTATTTCATGCATTTACTACTTTATGATGCATCTAGAAGTTATTGAAAGAAACCTAACTGTCTGTTTTTTGGTGAAGTTTTCAAATCAGACATTCTGTCGACAACCACAAATTCACTGCCTATAAAAAGTTAGAGCGTACACTCTGGCATGTCTACTCACATTAAGAAAATCTTCCTTGTTTTTTCCCCGGGTCAAATCATAAAATCCCCATTCTTTCCTGACACATAACTCCTCCTGACTGCTCGCACAATGCTTCACACAGTCATTATGTTTTACTGTGACCTGTCTGGAGCCTCACGTTTCCAAGGTGGTTAAAACATGCAGGAAAACAATATATTTGCAAACATGAACTAACCCTGGGCTGACAAACCAGAAGGTGGAACAATGGAAGGAGAGAAAGGAGAAGAAATACCGTTCACACGTCCCCAACTGTTCACAGATGCAACAATCTGCCAGTTTCACACATTCCTCTGGCCTGAGCGAACACTGCGCCGGTTCATAGCTGTGAAAACCATCAGAGCTTCCCATTATCCAACGGCAGAGAAACCCCTCTGTGAGGTCCACAATGAACGACCTGTGTCACCAGATTCCTAACATTTATTGCGACTTCCTAAATTTCTGCTGAGGACAGGATTCGTATCGTTTCCATAGAAACGGAAGTGAAGATCCGTAGACCTGCTGGAGTTGATGATCAATGATGAAGTCACAATCATTTAAAGGGGATCTATTATGCAAAATTCAGATTTAGCATGTTCTTGTTCTTCCATTTGGATTTCTGCTTCTTTTAAAAGCACCCAGATGATTTTTGGCAATATGTTAATGGTTTTTGGTGTCTGAAAAATGAGCAGTTTCAAAAACCTTCTGAATTTAATGTCACAAATCTGCAGGCACTCCTTTTCACCTAGCAACCCCAGCGAACCCCAACCCGTTACCTAGCAACCCAGGCAGAGTTCTAACCATTACCTAGCAACCCAAACTGAGCCCCAGCATGTTTGGTTAGCTGGTTTGTTGTTGACTTATCCTTTAGTTTGAGTTTCTGATCAGTCAGTAAATCCTGAGATGCTGTTGCTATGAACAGAAAAAAAATCACAGAAAATGGAAATTTTTATTTTATTTTTCCGGTGAGTTCAGTATTTGTGTTAAAGTTGACCTATTATGGTTCCTTAAACAAGTTAGGATAAGTCTATCAGCGATTCAAAACACATTCATTACATTTTTTTGCACAAAATCATTCTTAGGGTAATGAGGTTTTAGCTGTTTTAGGGCCTCTTGTCACTTTAAATCCAAATAGACTGAGTGTAAACTCCAGTTTTGCATTTGCATGAGAAAATGGCGGCAAAAGGTGCAAAAGGAAGAACAAAATCAGATTTCAACAAGATGTGCTCCTTTATTTTAAAGTACTTGTGATAATTATCTGTAGATTTAGAAACAAATAGCAGAATACACATGTAATAAATGTAAAACTGCTACAGTAGAAGAAAAAGCTTTCTTTACTCATCATAGTTTCATTGAGTTGTAGCGTTTTCTGCTGCTCTTCTGCTAAAAGGTCAGAGGTCGTCCCCTTCGTCTTCCCTCCTGCAGTTGTATTTTCATATCGGTTCTTGTTTAGATCTTTTAAATGTGTTTATAATTAATTTCCTTCCCATCTGTCTCATGAAGACACAAAGTTTGTCATGGGATCTCGAAGCGTGCTGCAGAAAACATCTGAAGTATTTCTGCCGCTGATAATTCCTGAACTGATTTACTGTCAGTGCGAGGGCGCGGGACTGAAAGTGCGGTTAACGTGAAAGCAATAAACTACAGTGAGCGAGGAGGAGCAGTTAGACCAGCAGAGAAACACCCCGAGGTGGTGGAGCTGCAGACGGAGCGAGCACGCCTCCATCCCGTCACTTAGAGTCCAGAAATCCTCCTTTTGGATTTAATTAAATCCTGATTCTGGTCTGGAAACGTCTCCCTCAGCAACAGATGAATCAACATGTCAGCGCAGGGACTGAGTCAGTGTATGTGATGTGGGACAACTTGGTCCCTTTTCTCACATTCTAACGCAGCCAGCGTGACTAAACGCCGTTTACTGTACAGTTTAAATAGAGTGCAGGAAGACGAAGGCTTTATGAAGTGAAAGCTTGTTAATGCTCCTCTGAGCAGCGCTGCTGTCCAGCATCAATCAACAGTGTACAGTATATAACCACAATTACAGCTCTGCCTTAAATCTGCCTGGTGATCTGCAGAGCCGTAGCATCCTGATAAAAAACGATTTTCCCTTTTGAAAACTTTCCCTAAAATATGTTTGGCCAGAAAAAAAAAAGTGTTCCCATAAATTTCTTTAGCATCATTCTCAACAATCCAGCAGCTGTTTCTAATCTTTCTGCACTCTATCTTATCAGACCAGTTTTTAATCTGTCAAGTGAGAAAACTGCTACTTTTCCATGGATTAGGAGGATCCACTAATCAGTAAATAGTGACTTATTTCAGATTGCCAATGTTATTTAACTTTATAGTTCCATTTTAAAGGATTTTGGTTCAGAACAGGGTTTATGTTTGTATTTTAAAGGTCAGTTTAAGTCCAGACTGAAAACACATACATTTTCCCTGGACTTCAACACTAGTTACAAAAAAGGGGGATATTAGTACTTCATTGAATCAAGTTTTTTTTGGGGGGGGGAATTGCTGCAGCTAAAATTAAATATTTCTTAGCTTTTATTCATACTGTGTTGTTAGCTTTTAGTATTTTCTGCCATTTTTATAGTTGTCTTGTTATTTTTTCCAAACTTAGTCAGCTGATGTTGTTGTAAATGTGCTAAATAAATAAACTTGGACTTTTAAGGATCTGTTCAGTAAGTCCAGGTTTGACTCATCAAAAATATTTTTAACTTTTATCTTGAACTGATCATCTGCCCTTAATTTCATTTATTTGTTTTATTTATATTTAAGAATTTTTAAATAGCTGTTTAGCTTAGTGCCTCCCCCAACTCATCGTTTACACTCGCATGTGGAAATTGCTGCGAACAGATGCACAAGTATGCAACCATACATCTTTGAAAAGCAGAAGTGGAACCTCCTGCACAACCACAAAACAAAACACTAAACACTCGTCTTTTCCAGCACTGCACCACAGCGATAATACCAGCTGACCAAATGTGCTGGAGCTCTGCGTAGGTTGCTTAGTAACGTACGGAACTCTACTGGGGTTGCTAGGTAACGGGAAATGCCGGCTGAGTTGTGACTTTACGTTAAAGAAACAATAACTTGTTGCCAAAAGAATTGCCCAGGTGGTTATTTTTTTTTAGCACTTTGATTGTTTTTAAATGTAGTTAGAAACCAAATGGAAGCACAAAAATGTGCAAAATGTGAATTTTGCAAAATGGGTCCCCTTTAAATTACTACTTGGGAAAAAACAAAATGCTCAAAGGTTCCCGCTTATGTACAAATGTACGTTTCTTTGAACCAATGAACGCTAAAATAAAATCAAGATTTTTTGTGTATATGTGGCTGATATTCACTTTATTATTATTATCCTCTCTTGTTAGCACACCTCATGGTTTTTTCTTTGTTGTTTCCAGAAAACCAGCGTAATCCTGACATTACATCGATGCCTTCAGCTGTCGTTGAGTGACGATAATCCCTGCGTGAGAACAGCCTACCAAAGTTCATCTTTCAACGCCGTCTGCTCCTCAAAAATCACACAGATCACACATTCGCACACAACCGTGGAGGAGGAAGACGCAGAGTGTGGGTGAACTGGAGCCTGAGCACCCAGGGGGCCCTTTGACGACGACGGTGGAGTCAGTTTATGGAGGAGCGGCGCGGGATAACTAGGACAGCTAAAGAGGAGCAGCCTGGACATGCAGGTGAGGCAGATTGGTGTGATATCAGAGGAATGCCTCCAGGGCTGGAAGTGTGTTTGGAGGAATGAAGACTTACACAGCGAACTGATCCTTTCTTCTTCAAAGACTTCTGATCACACAACTTCTCTCTCACACACACAGGAGCGAGAACACACACCTCACAGTGGTATCCTCTAACTTTCTGCTCTTGATTCAAACACACAGTTTCCATGTAAACGCTCAGAGAATGTGTGTTTGTCAGGAGTCTTTGGAGAGAAGCTCTTCATCATAAAAAACACAAAGAACAAACAAGTTTCTGGAGAAGAACCACATCAGTCATTAAATTCTGAGAAACCTTCTTAAATAAACATGCTTTTTATGCTATTTAATATTAAAACTCTTTAATGTTTTAGTTTGATACAATCTTGGAATACTCTTGACATCTGAATGCATGTTAGCGGTATTTTTTCTTTACATATTAATCCAACAGAATCAATCTACTGTGACTTCTAAAAGTATTTATACTTCTGTCGTACTCTCACCCTCCAACCAAACACTTCATAGGTATTTTATTGGGATTTTATGCAACAGACCAACACAAAGTGGCACATAATCGTCAAGTAGAAGGAAATTTTACATGCAGTTTGTTTGTATTCAAGTTTCTTACATCTGTACAACCAACAACCTTTCCATTCGTTACAAAATGACCAAAATTCAGTCGAATAGGTTGGAAAAAGTCTGTTTTCAACTCGTACCAATTCAATGCAGATATGGACTTTGACTAGGCCATTCAAACACATAAAAATGTTTTGATTTAAACCATTTCTTCTGTTCCAAACCTTTTGCAACTTCTAAGAGGTTTTTCTTCCGATTTCTGTAGGGAAAAAAGGCATCTTCACAGCATGCTGCCGCCATTACAATTAGCCGTCAGGGTGCAATAAGCGTGAATTCTTTTTTATTTTTTTATTTTACTATATGCAACGATCGTAGATCCAGAACATCGAATGGTTTTTACACATTCTTAAAAAAACCTCTCCCAGTTTGTTTTTTATTTTGGACTTGATTTTTTTTAAAAAAGAGAGAACATATCTAAAATATAAAATTTTCTTGCCAGACAGGAAACTTTACATTGACAGTCAATAAATATTTCAATGTAACATGACTCAAAATGGCTGAGTGCTCAATACTTCAAAAATATTAAAAACCATAAAAACAGTAAAATAATAATACAAAAAACAAGAAAAGATTAAAAAATAAAATAAAACTATGTCAAATCAAATTTTGGGCTCTTATGGCAACAAGAACAAAAGAAAACAGAGAAACCAGAAAGCTAGGAAAAGATCTAACTTTCTTGTAAATAGATTTTAATTTAAAAGCTGTAGTTTTGTCTTAGTTTATTTAATTCATTCTTAAATTGCGGTCGGGAGGCACACAAAATCAGTCCAGGGGCCCAAAACGACCCCTGCACCCCACTTTGAACACCCGTGGTTTATACAGTATGAATATTGTCAATTGCTGAAATAATGGCCTAAGACATTTTTTGTGAAAAGTGATTTTTTTTTTTTCTCTATTTGCCTAAATCATCTTTTGGCAAAAAAATAAATACTGCATCACCATATTGTACAAACATGAAATATCAGTTTGGTAAAGTTTTGAAGCTTCAGCCTGCTGTCGCTCTATGTTTCCTTAGTTTGATGATGCCGACTCCTCCACTGTTTTAAATTTAGCTTCCTGTGATATTCCTGCTAGCTCTCTGACGGACTTGTTTTTGTTCTCGGCGCTCGCGGACGGCCCGATTAATTTGCATCGAGAGCTTCTCAGCAGCTTGTTGTCGGTTCATAACAGCCACTTCTTTTTTTAGGAATAATTAGGCGTCTGCTGCTCAGGAGATACGGCAGCGGCGCGCCCGTCAAAAGGTCGCTGAAGGACGTGTCAGCGTACGGCTGGAAAAAGGTACGGATTCATCACAGAGTGTGAGAGCAAAGAACTGCAAAAGCCAAGTATTTTGGTCTAGTTTCTAGTGCAAATATACTACTACAATTGAACGTTTCAGCAAGAAATAGAAGCCTGTTTTAAATCAATAATTCCTCAATAATCTGGCAGATTATTTTACTTACACATAAGAACAATTTTATTGCTACAAGTGAAATAATCTGCCAGTGGGCTTATGACTTTTATCATCTACATTAAGGAATAATTGACTTACAACAGCTTAAGTTACTTCTAAGTTAGTTTTGTCTTATTTCAAGTATGCTAAGATATTTGGACTGAAATACTTGGTAAGATTGTGTGTTTTTGCAGTGTAGAAGCCTTGATCTTACCAGTGTAGAATTATCCACCAGTCCCATGAATATTAAAAGGTGAATTCAGAAACAGAGCATGTTCCCACATGTCTGAGCTTCAACAGGACATGTCTGTGGGTTTTGGATTATTGCAACAGATTAAAAAAATAAAAGAAATGTAGCTGAACTGCAACACTGCAAAAAACACAAAATCTTACAAAGTATGTTGGTCTAGTTTCTTGTGCAAATGTCTTAGTATCATTGAAAAAAGACAAAACTAACATGCAAGTAAGTTTTCCACAATATAAAGGAGCTTGTTTTAGGTAAATAATCACTTAATATTGTTGCAAAAGTACTAGTTCCACTGGCAAATTATTTCACTCATAACATGGGAAAAATGTTTTATAAGTGAAACTGGTAATTTTTCATCAATATTCAAGAATTATTGACTTAGAACAAGCTCCTATATCCTGATAAGAAGTTGCTTCTAAGTTCACTTTTTCTTATTTTTAGTGCACTAAGATATTTGCAGTAGAAACTAGACCAAGATTTTGTGTTTTTGCAGTGAATTGATGCAGCTCTTCATGGGGAGAGCTGCTGTCTGTCTAACCTGCATATAAACACTCAGCTGTGAAGTCGGTGGGAAGGATTTAGAAATGACTCAGATTCATGGAAAACCAGTGACTTATGGCGGGACGTTAAATCTGCTGATTGGCTGAGGATCACGGAAACGCTCCAGGTTCGAGCATTAGAGGTGAATGATAAATACACCGCATGAAAAAAAAAAGCTTTTTAATGTTTACCTTCATCTGTGGATTCTTGGTAAATAATCTTCTAGAAGCTTCTTTTTGCAGGACTGTTTGACGTTCAACCTGCAGGATTTTGGTTTCTGTATGAAGCACATTTTTTAATTTCACAGATTGATTTTTACCTTCTCAGGTAAATCCTGTAATGGATTTCTTAAGCCCTGGCTTTTGGCTGCAGGATAATGTGATCTCATGATTTTGGGATGTCTTTCATGTAATTTATTGTTTTTGTTGATTTATACATCTCATTGTGCTGCATTCAGCTTCTTTTAAACTTACATTTTTAAAATTTAATTTACCTTTTGCACAGTTATGTCAGTTTATGGTGCAGTTTGCTGTACCGGATTTGAAACAAAGCAACATAAAAATCTTGTCCTGATTATTTCAGTCTTTGATTTATGAACGTCTGAATCTGGATATTAACAACTGTTTGCTGTGTTTTTTAAAATTAACTGTGTGGCTCATTATGCTGGCGCTGAAGCAGGCAGAAAACAAGGACAGACAAAGCAGACGGTCAGCAGAAACTCAGAACGAGGAAAGTTTTTCATTTAATCAGCTCTGGATCATCCCTGCAGATGGGATTTGGTTATTTCCTGTTTGGTATGGTATTTAAAATTTCCAATCTCGTTTGTCTTTTGTAATCTGGCAGTAGTAACATCTGATTGTTGATCAGGTGACTCGTGTGATGAGAAAACAGTTTTTCCATTGCAGTTTTGCAAATTTTGATACAACTGATAAACCAACTCAGCCTAGAACAAAAACTTTTTATCAAACAAAGAGTTTCATCTAAACTGACGTGCTTCCTATAAGTGAATTTATTTTTGTAATTCCAATTTGTTGCCATTTCCTCAAAGAGCGCTCTCTGAATAACCCACTCCTTCAAACTAGCCAGCAGCAACTAGCAAACTTCTCAGTGAAACGCTGATAAAAATGTTATGAAAGGGTTAATAGAGGAGCCATGTTATGATGACTTCCTGAAGATGGAGTTTCAGAAAGAACAGGAGGTTCTTAAAGAGACAGAGGCCCAATTTACAAAGTACAATTCCTTTTAAGTCATATTTGATATCCATATATAGATATCCCTTTAATGAAACTCAGTGTTTCAGCATCTTTGCAGTTTTTTGGTAGTTAGCGACTGAATGCTGCTTCTCCATGTTTGGTCTACAGGTTCACTTTGATTTTAACCTGATCTCACAAATCTTTACCTCGCTGCTGTTTCACCCCCAAGTTCCTCTTCTCCATCCTTGTCGCTCGGTGTTTTTAGCAAACATGTTCTGTGTGTGTGTGTGTGCAGTTCGATTTCAGCTTCGATTAACTTTCTTCTGCGCTTGTTTACCCAAACATGAACTGTAACGACAAAGGCTGACCTGAATGCTAACGCGGGCGAAGGATCGCGCTCCGCCGGGGCAAACGCGACGACTGATACCCAGGAAGCACTTAAAAACGCAGCCAGAGCTGTTGACTCGCTGGTCCGTCTGGGATGAGAGCCGGACGGACGGACGGGGGTGAAAACGAAGCGCTCCGCCGCCGACCGCCTCGATCAATGAAGGGCACTTATGAGAAGAATGCGCGCTGCTTGGAGGGTCTGGCATGAATGCCCCAGCATTATTTTATTTTTAATCCAGCGTGTTTTCCCGTGGCGCCTTCCCTTCCAGGAGAGGAGTCTCGCTGGAATGTCCCTCCGCTTGACTTTTTTGCAAACAAGCTGCACAAACTGAGTTATTGAAATCCGCTGCAAGTGAAACGTTTCTTCCAATGGCTTGTTGTGGAGCTCTGAAGGTGATGCTCAGGCTGTAATCAAAGAAGCATTGATGTTCTGCTCCAACACCTTGACGGGGAAAATGGAGCCTTTGTCCGAACCCCTTTGATTATTTCTCCTGCTAATGGCTGCACTTGTGTCAATAAAGTCTGATTATGGGTGTGTGGGTTTTTTTTTTAGTTTTGTTTACTGAGCTGCACTTTCAGCAGTTGCCACCCATGACTATATTTGACTTCAGCTGAACAAAAATGTAACTGCCCACAAGATTCCCAGATAGTCTGGCAGCATTTAAGTTTGACCTCTGACCTCAGTGGGAGTGTTGGTAGGCTGTGGGAACAGAGGAGATGGTAAATTAGGGGTCTACCCCTTTATCTGCAGGAATGGGCTTTCAGTGAAGGGGCGGCGGAGGAAGAAGTGTTAACAGGAAGATGAGGGACAGAAAGGAGAAAATAAACAAGAACACGGTGCACAGGTTTGTCATTTATTTTGGTTTTTCTCTAATATACACAGAGCCAGAACTATTCATACACTGTCAACTATACACCAAATTTATTTTTGGTTCATAAGCGAACTGAACCTCGACTCTGTACTTTTTATAGCCATCAGGAAACTGAAATGATCTGCAGAATTGGTTAATTTCAGATACAGTTTATGCTTTTCAATAGGATTGGGGGTTTGAGAGGAATGATTGCTTAGGTTTTAGCTAAATTCCCAGAATGAGTTTGGATGTGTTTTGTCCTGTGGACATGTTTCAGTAAAACTATGTGCAAGTTTGAGGGTTTTTCTCCTTCGCTATCTGGAGAACAATAACTGTTTTCCTTTATGAATCGAATAAAGTTTGTCCAACAGTTGTGTTTTTGTTTAATTTCGTACTCGACATTTCTGAGATTAAGATGCTTTTTGCACTTTTTAAATAGAATCTGATTTTCCCAAAATTTTTGAAATAGTTTTATGCATCCAAGCAAATGTTATGATAAACTGTAATTTCTCTGGCAGGTCATGACTTTCAGATTTCTGCCACCTTATCTGAAGCTGTAAGAAGGTAAAATGTACAATGTTTCATATTAAGCAAAACAAAATGCTATGTGTAGGCATTATTCATGGTTATCTTTTAAATAAATGTACAGATAAGTTTATAGGGATCTATATAGATTAATATCAAATATAATATCGTCACTGGACTCAAAAGTTAAAGCCAAGCGTTTCATGTAAAATCGCCAAAAACACAGCAGAAACTCCCAAGAGGCTCCAACACACAACAAAGATGTTAGCAATTGTAAAATTATGTTTTTTCACACATTTATATTTAAAATGTGACTAAAAATCTAAAGAGTTGTTTTTTGGCGATAATGAAACGGAGAAGTCTGCAGCCTGTATGAGACTTTGAACCCAAACCAAGCAAAGCGTAACCAGCTGTGAAGCATGGGAGTGGAGGAATCAAGCTGTGGGAGATGAAAACACAATATTTGTTCTTAACTCTGTTCAAGTCGGTTGAATCTGTTGGTAGTGAAGATCTTCATTATCAGTAATGGCGGCCAAAGGATCAGTAGCACTTAGTGAAAGGTAAGTTATCTGTAAACATTCAGATTAAGAGTCGCTTTTGTTCAAATATGATCAGATGAGTGAAGAAACAGCAAACTGACACCTCAGTGTAACTCTTTCTTTCTCTGTAACCCCCCGCTCTGACCTTTGCCCCCCACAGCCATCTGCCTGCTGACAGGTGAGGCGCCCCAACAGAAACAAACTGTGACGACAGCAAAGTGGCCGCTGCCACTGTTTACGCCAGGAGTGTAAGGTAAAGAGTGTGTGTATTCGCGAGCTTTTTGCGTTGACCTCCCACAGGGATTCCCACACCAAATCCACCTGAAAAAATAAAAAAGGTAGAAAAACAATCAACCAGAGTCTGTTAAAACACCAACACAAACACCCCCAAACAGAGATTCTGCTGATTCTGATGCCTTGGAGTCGACACCAGCTCAGATAAACACACACACACCGGACGTTAAGTCAGTCTGTGAAAAGAAGGACTTTTGTTTCCTAAGTGTGGATCTTTCCTCCTCCTCTTTTAATCACTTACAAAACACACGAAAGCAATGAAAAACTTCACAATGCAAGTCGATGTTCAATAAATCTAATTTCAACGTAAACAGAGTTGTTGGAAGCACAAGTAAAGATTTATTTCATATTTGATAATAAATAGAATTAGTTGTAACTCTTTATAAGAGTCACAACTATCAGAATCAGCTCTGTTTTCTTCACAAATGTTATATTTTAACATGTAACACATATTTTTGGTCAAGTTTCTAGTGCAAATGTCTTAGTACACTTGAAATAAGAAAAGTAACTTAACAGTACATTTTCAGCAAGATAAATAAGCTTGTTTTAAGTAAATCATTTTTGATTATCCACCTAAAACAACAGTCAATTCTAATAATTAAAAATTATGATATTTGCACTAGAAAGTTGGCCAAAATACTTGGTAAGATTTTGTGTTTTGCAGTGCAGTTATCAAACTACCAGCCAACAAAGCACAGCAATGCGCAGTAAACTGTGATTATTCCTTAAATTTCCTTTAATTTAATCAGAAAAGTTCTGTTGTTTTGTCCAAGGACCGTAAAAGTAACAAGTAATGGTTGTACTTTTTAAATTGGTCCTTTGAGCTTTGAAAGATTTGAAGGTGACCACAAGATACTAACTTTGACAAGAACAGAAGTAGAAAATGTTTCTGGCATTCTGTGTTTGACTTTTTATGATTGGTAATTTTCTACTGTAGGGTTGAACATGCACTACTGAGTCATTACTGATCATAAAAATGATGAAAGTACATATTTTTATTTCTCAGACCTATTTTCATTCCAAAACTACAGTACTCTCAGTCCGGCGTATTCTTCAGGGAAGCCGATGTTTCTTCTTTGGTGGTTCGTCGTAACTAGGAAAGGATTTCATTCCTCCATGGAGAAGAAATATAAGCTTACACTGCAAAAACATAACATCCCACCAAATATGCTTGCTCTAGTTTCAGGTGGAAACATCTCAATAAACCTCAAATATAACAAAACGAACTTACAACTAACTTTTTAGCAAGACATAGGACTTTGTTTTAAGTCAAAAACACTTGAATTGTGATGAAAAGTTCTCATTTCACTGGCAGATTATTTCACTTATAAAATTGGAAACATGTCTTGTTATAAGTGAAACAATCTAGTACATTTTTAAAATCAATATTAAGAATTATTCACTTAAAACAGGCTTATATATCTTTCTGAAAAGCTACTGGTAAGTTAGTTTTGTTGTATTTTAAGTGGATTAAGATAACTGCACCAGATACTAGACTAAAACACTTAGTAAGATTTTGTGTTACACTACAAAAACACCAAATTTTACTAATTATTTTCATGTAGTTTCTATTGCCAACACCCCTAGTTCAATTGAAATAAGACAAAACTAACTTATCAGCAACTTTTCTTCAAGATATGGAAACTTATTTAAAGTCAACAATCCCTTTCTACTGATGAAACAGTTCTAATTTCATTGGCAGATTATTTAACTTGTAATAAGACATTTTTCCCATGTTATAAGTGAAATAATCTGCCAATGAAATTAGAACTTTTTCATCAATAGAAAGGAATTGTTGACTTTAAATAAGTTCCTGCATCTTTTTGGAAAGGTCCTTGAAAGTTAGCTTTGTATCATTTCAAGTGCATTAAGACATTTGCACTAGAAACTAGATGAAAATACTTGGTAAGACTTTGTGTTTTTGCAGTGTGACCACATATTCTAATATAAATATCAATACATCCCAAAACAAACCGCTTTGCTGTAGTTTCTGCCTTCATATTGGAAGTTGCAAACATCAGTTGTATTTTCCGTACTTGTAGGAATAAGTTAGACTCTCCATGACTGCAGATTAGTTACGTCAGCATTGAGAGTTTATCACTTTAGAGATTAAAATGAACGATGCGATCAAGGCCAACGCTTCCAAATGGATGTTTTTATTTCTTCTACATTTACAGCGTACCTGCTCTGGATTCTCCACTGTGCATCTTTTGTATATAGAAGCGTTATGTTTTATTGAACAGTGCTGTTGCAGTAAACGCAGCAGAGGTCATGATCTGTGGCTCGGAGCGAGTTTCTGACCCATTCACTCCGATGCACACCATGTTGATGGCAACAACATGAACAACCCAAACGAAGCAGAATTCATATTCAGGACTTATTGATCTGTTGTTTCTTCCTGCGGTACAAACTCAGATTTTCCACGTTTTATTGACATGGGAAGGGATGAACCTGACGGATCTGTCACTCTGCATACACTGGACCTACACAGTACCGCTGCGCAGATGGTTTACGCTCTGAAATATCAATTAAAAACTCACGCAACGCCACGTTGATCTACATCAAATCATATTTATGTATTAGAAAGGCCTAGTCAAAGTCTAAATGTATATTAATCTAATACATTTGGTGTTAAATTTCAGACTTTTTCTGTCGCTTAAATAAAAATGATTGTAATGAGAAAAAACGTGGAATATTTAAAAGCAGTTTGAATATTCTTTGAAAATCGCTGCACCAGAGGTTATATTTTAATTTCTAAAGTGTAGTTCATCTCTCCTCGTCGTTTCACCACATCAGTA
The DNA here is from genome assembly GCA_903066815.1 of Brachyrhaphis roseni. Lineage (NCBI taxonomy): Eukaryota > Metazoa > Chordata > Actinopteri > Cyprinodontiformes > Poeciliidae > Brachyrhaphis > Brachyrhaphis roseni. Next base: position 87,411 of record CAEFZY010043333.1, read on the forward strand.
AAACGGTAAACCTGCCCATCTGTCATGCTAACCTGAATTATGGATGAATTTTGGGAATTCTGTCCTGATCAGTATGCCAAACACAATCTCAGCCATCACTGCTGAAACAATAAAAACCACCTGATTTCTTCTCCGGAGGACATTCCTCTCACACAGTGAAACATCCTGCAGTTCTAAAAAACACCAGCCATGAAGCTGTTCGCTCCCTGCTGCGGGTTTCATGAGATTCTTCCAATAAATTAAGATTTTCATCGTTTCTTGAAGGTTGGTCAAAGATGCAGGGAGTTTTTTTATTTTGCTTTTCAGATGTACTGTACTTGTTTTCTGTTCAGATCTAAAATACTCTCTTTGAAGCCTCTAACCAAGGGCTCTCCTTCTCGCTGATGACCGGTTTGGGCTCCTGTCTGCTGGATGTATTTATTTCTAACTCCTTAGAGAGCGGCGTGGAGAGGAAGGGTGGAGTAAGGGGGACTGGATGACTGGACTACAACAACACAAAACATACTGTTAGCGTATTCTAGAGAGATGCTCTGCAAAAACATCAAATCTTACCAAATATTATTTTTTTTGTCTAGTTTCTGGTGGAAACATCTCAGTTTACTTAAAATAATAAAAAAAATAGATTTTCAACAATATAAAGGAGCTTGTTTTAAGTCAATAATAGCTTATTATTGATGAAAAAGTTCTTGTTCCACTGGCAGATTTGTTTACTTGAAATAATCTGTCAGCGCAACTTGTAGTTTTTATTGATATTCAATAATGATTGATTTAAACTCCTGTTTTACTGAAAAGTTACTCGTAAGTTAGTTTTGTGTCATTTCAAGTGTATTAAGATGTTCTCACCAGAGACTAGACCAGAAATATTTGGTAACATTTTGTGTTTTTGCAGTGTGCATTTATAAGTTAAGGTTCCCCCCTTCATGTAACAACATCCTGCCAGGATTTTGCATCATCAGCACGTCTCACTAAATTGTGCGTCACTTAATAATTTTTCTATTCTATTTTAATGCTGAAAGTTGTTTTACATAAATGTTGGATGAGCGAGGAAAATCTTACTCGTTTATCTAAGTACAAATACAAACATTTCTCCAAATTTGTTAAAATGTAAGATATAATACTGAATATGAGCTAAATATTTTAGTAGTTTAATCTTAATGTTTCCACATGCTGTAGCTTTGTAACAAAATTAAAAATTCATAAGTATTTAATAGCTTAAGTTTGCACAAAAAAAAAAGGGAAATGAAAGAACTGCTATTTGCCCCACGGAGTAGTGAATTAGTGAACTGCTCTGACCTCTGACCTTCTGGTGTCTAAAGGCCAGCAGCAAACATCAGGTTTCTCTGGGAAGTTAATTAGGAGTCATATGTTACCATTACTTATGACTGAGCAGAGCAGCTCTGCTTCTGAAAACATAAATTTATTTTATTAAAAACATGACATTTTAAAAGTGCAGCCTAAACGAACACACCTGCATTTTCAAACGTTTAACGTAGAAATGCAAAGCGGTCGTTTGATTTTCTCATCAATTCTTCTTCTTGGTCTTCAGGCTCTTCCCATCATTCCCAGTGGACCCACTGGTGAAACGTCCATGCAGCAGAAGTAAAGACACTTACAGCCTCGTTACAAAAGCTGCTTGTTTGGAAAGCAGTTTGGAAAATGGCACATTTTGGCCGACTTTGTGAGGCACAGCAGTTTAAAATGCAGTGAGGAAGGTGGTGGAGGTGGATTCACTTCATTTCAGCCCTCGACTCAGAAACCAGTAGAACGCCTCGCCAATTAAACCACAAACCACTGGATTGTGTTACTGGGACGACGACCAGCTGCTGTTTAACAGTTTGGATCTGAAGCCAGTTTCACTCAGAGAAACAACAGAATAATCAGAAATACAGAAATAAATAAATGGGTCAGTTTAAACACTTTCACTTTTATAATGTTTTCATAAATGTTGCCACTTTTGTCCCTCTAAAAACTAGAGGTACAATATAATTGTGCATAAATTTTTCTCTTTATTTCTATACATTAAGTTGATAAATATCCAGAAAAATTGCCCAATCTGTCGTGCCTCCTCATTAATTTGCACATCATAAAAGAAATAAAATAAATTTAACACTATTTTCTATAATAAAATAAAATTATGAAAATAAAGTCATAATAATACGAGAATAAATTTGTAATATGACTTTATTCTCAAAATATTAGGTCGTATTATTTTGTCTATCTTCTTATACAACTTTATCCTGATAATTTTATTTTTTAAATTTTCTTAAAATATAAATTTTTTAATTGTTATTTTAAATAAATAAACAGAACCATTTATTTCTTGGAAATAGAATTTTTTATTCTCTTAAAAAATATATATTTTAAATGTTTTTTATTTAGAAATAAACAGAAATAAATGGTTCTGTTTATTTTAGTTCCTGTTTTCCTTTGGAGCAGCTGAGACAGGATCTAGTCAGACTCTAATTAAACCAGAATCAATCAAGCAATCAAATTTACTAGCATAAAGCAGCCTTCATTATGAAATCAGACCAAATTGTTACATAGAATTACAAACAACAAACTCACAAAAAATCTAACTCTAGTTTTGTTTGTCTAAAAGGTCCGGTTGGTTTTGGGAGGCGTGAACGTGTAATCGAAAGTTTGGGCTCCTGTCGTCTTTGAAGGTTTTTGTGTCGTTTCCTTCAGTGGTTCTTGGTGCAGCGCCCCCACAGGTGAGGAGGGAAACTGGTTTTTCAATTAGTCTTGATCGTTTGACACAATAAATGTTGCAAATTTGGCCCCCAATCGGACTGAATCTAAGAGACCATCTGATGGTTAAACAGCGTATGAAGATCTGATCCACTCTTGGTTCCCTGGCTCTGGCGACCTTCCAAACGATGTCAGTGACCTTGACTCAAATCCTCAGACTTTACTGCTTCCTGGTATGACATTCAGTCCAGATTTGCCCCTAGTCTTGGTCTGCAGTACTCCGTACATTGTCACTCATAAATCCTTTAATAATTAAAGACATCTGGTTTTATTTCTTCAATAAGCAAGATACAAATGGATCCATAAAGATCCACTCACCGAACAGCCAGACCCATCAATCCACCTTGTTGTTCCCAGTATGACTATTTTCTTTTATCTCCAGATTGCACATGGTTTAATTCAGCAGTTTGTTGGTCTCATTGTAGAAAACAAATGTCTCCTCAGGAACTGTAACACCATAAAATGCAACGATCCGCAGCTTCTTGATTCATTTTATTATTTTAGATACCTCTGATTTCATAAACACGGTGATAAAAGGCAGTTTTGTGTGTAAGAGGAAAAGTGCCTCAGAGAGCTAATGAGGCCGATTGACTCAATTATAGAAAATAAACACAAGAATAAAGAAAGAAAAGCTAAGTAGGAAGCTATAGAGAATTATAATAAAGAACAAAATGTGATAGTAAATCAAAATGCTGTCTAACCATTTATTAGAACAGAATAGTCATTAATTAAGTGGGAAAAATCCACTTGTTACAGCAGCACAGTAACAAACTGTATAAAAAAAATCTAATATAATATAATTGTATATCAGTGATGTATAAAAACTTCTCTATTTATTTTAAATATTTGTTTTTATTTTTGCTATTACAGCAGGAAGTCCCAAGTTTATTTTTTATTAAATTTTTTTATTTTTTAATAAAATAAAAAAATATATAAAAATTATAATTTTTTTAAAAATAAAAATATGTAAAAAAAAAAAAAAAAATTAATTTTTTTTTTTTGCATATTTGTTTGAATTGTCACCGTGTCTTAACAGATAATATGTGAAAAAGATTTTGATGTTTTTTAAGCACCGTCTAAAGAAATGCGCTGGTGCAGACTAAAAACAACCAATCAGAGCTAGGGGGCGGGGCTTATCGCTGTCAATCATCCTCATGTATAAGCTGCTAAATGTGTTAATAACAGAGTAACATTTATTTTATTCTGTTTTATGTTATTTATTTTTTTATTACAGTTTACAGGAAAACCATTTATCTACCGTCATCGGTGGCTATGCTAACTAAATTCAGAACAGTGTGATTGACAGCGCTAAGACCCGCCTCCTGGCTCTGATTGGTTGTTTCTAGTTAGCACTGGGAGAAGACAGAGCAGTTAGATCTTTTCTCATACTCTTATGACACAGTGACAATTTCAACAAATATGTAAAAAAAATATTTTATAAAACTTAAATACCGCTGCTTTAACAGCCATCTTCTTTTTGGCTAAACTTTTAAAGAAGCTAAATTTATACAAACATCGAAAACATAATATTTATTCCTACTTCATTATTGACTGAGATTTAATCCTTAACAACCAAAACATGGCAAGCTTTGCTCTGCTGATCCCGGCCCTGAGTTATTGTAGAGAAGCCAGGCTGCAGAACGGGAGTATTTTTGTTTAGCAGGGCAGGGCAGTTCATGTTCTCAGAGGCAGAGAGACGGGCCAGGCCAGTATATATTTACCCAAACGGAGGGGAGAGGAAGAGAGGGTTTGGTTACAATAACACACTGAGCTGCAGGAAAAGGGGCATCACACGTCCAGGACGAGCCTGCAGGCCTGGGAGGAACGTCTGCTTTAGGGTGCAGGATGTTTCCATTAGTGCTAAATGTGTCTCTTTCTAAAAGGAGCCCAAAGTTTTGCTGTTCTTTTGCATTCATCTTGACTTTTGGTTAAAAAAATAACATTTTATGTGCTTTTAGTTTACTCACAATGCAGAAAATTGACACTGCAACATTAAAAGAGGTTTTTAAAGCAGTCAGCAGAAAGAAATAATGAAATAAAGAGCTAATAGAAAACTGCTGGTTCATTTATTTACAGTGTGACACCAGATTTATTTCCCATGCTAAGCTAATTTGTAGCGCTGTTTACATTTGAGGGTTTTCAGTGTGCAGGTGGAACCTTTACTGTCATTGATGCGGCTGAGCCTCTGAGACAAACATCAGCACAAAGTGGGATAGAAAAAAAACCTCCTGAAACTTTAACACAGTGTTTTTATTTTTTATCTAAAAATAATTTTCTTTTACTTAACAATGAACTAAACATGACATGTAAAGTTGAATGTGTGAATTATTACAGATCCAAAACTTATAAAGGGTTTTTGTGGATTTCCTAATTAAAATAATTTTGTAAATTTTCTAGGTGGGAATTAGGAAAAAATCTAACAACATTTTGTAAATTCTGAGCAATGAAATCATGATTTAGGTTGTACTTGTTAATTTAGTTGAGTTTAATAAATTACCTTAAAGTAAAGCATTTGAGTAAAAGTCACTTGTTAGAGGCAAGAGAATGGAAAAGATGTGTTTATTTCCAGATAAATCAGAAGTGTTGCTGCTAATATTTTCTATTGTAAGAATATTTTACTTTGTCTATGATAATTTTACCCTGGTTAAAAATAGAAACTCTCCACTATGTGACCAACAACTGGATGTTACTGCTGGCGGAAATGATGAAGACAACAGGAAGTACTGGATCCGTCAGTAGCTGCGTTTCCATTACAAATGTGCGGAAAACTTTGTCGATATAAAAAACAGAAATAAGAAACCCAGTTAAAATCACATGTGAATAACGTCATTCTCAAATTCAAAAATACTTTATTGAAAGGAAAATTAAATGTAACTCGTATTAATTCAGATTCTTCAAAGAGTTGTTGCGATAACTTTTTGGACGTTTTGGTCTTTTTCTTTGTGGTTTTCAACAGTAGAAACATCTGGTTTATCATGTGACTTGTGTAATAAGGAAAAATTGTTTCCACTGCAGTTTTGCAAAATAAACAAATTTCAATACGACCAAATTGAGTTTTTTTCAGTAAATGTATTTTCAAAATGTGAAATTGAGCAACAGAAACGCAGCTAGTGACTGCAGGTTTGTGTTGAGAAATAAAAAACTAAATCTGTACTTTGCTCTTTTCCTTCAGTATCTGCTTCTCTGCTGTTGTAACGAATCAACAAACCGGCGTTCCGATTGAATGGAGGTCACTGTAAAACGAATGAAAAGCAGAAGCAGCTTTAGGTTTCAGATAAAGGACCCTGCGGCTCCCGGACCGTACACAAACAATGTCCTGAAGATAAACGAACATTTGGCCTCCGTGACCCCGAATGTCAGAAATACAATAAGCGCATTATTCCTGCAACAGAGTGAACATACTCACACATGCTCATGTGAAATCTCAGGCGTGAAAGCACATGCAGTATCGTATGCACATCACGCTGTGGGGTGTAATGTGTAGGAACAGGTATTCACCCACACACGCTGCCGCACCGCTCAGTGGAAATGAGCTGAGACAATGTTTGTTAGTGTTTCTGATGAGGAAAATGAAAAATAATGAGCCCACCGCCTCGTCTTTGTTTCTCAGACTTCGACTGGTTTCCTTTTTCTCCTCATTAGTAAAGAATGCGTTCCAGACCACTCAGTTTTTCCGTGTTCGCTTTTGGACCTGGAAGTGTTTCTGGACAGTAGACGTCTGCTGCCAGAAGACTGCAACGGCAGGTTTTACAGATCGACCAGCAGATAGATCATCTCTCATGAGGTCAAAGGTCAGGAGCATATAAAGAGCTGCAGACGCATCAATAATCATGAAGCGAACCATGTATTGTACAACAGTGTGAGTTGTAATTGAGCGCTGATGTGTAGTGTGCTTCTTGAACGTGACTTTTTGCATCAGTTTCCTGTTTTGTTTTGGCTCAGGAGCGTCAGACTGTTTTTCTTATATTGAGCAGAAAAGATAAATAAAACCCTTTTTTGCAGAAAGACGACTCCAGACATCATCTGCGCCTGATCCCAGCAACATATGCCTTTTGTAGTTTTGATCGTTTCATACCAAGATCGTTCCACAAGACGTTAAATAAATTTCCCCATTCATTTGATCTTTCTGTTCTTTTAATCATGATAAAATGTTTTAGATTTAATTTTTATAGATGGTTATGGTTTATGAATCATGACCAAAAAAACAAGATTTGGGAAACAAGCTTCCTTATTCCTTCCTTATTTACACAGTTCAGATTTTTTGCTAAAATGTGATTTTTTGCACAGTTACTTATTAAATTCGGCCCCCATTTGACTGATGTGTGAACAGTTTATGACCTCAGAGTGTTTAGGGAAGTAATAATGTCTTGTTTGTGGATTTTAAAGTTGTTGAGCAGCGAAAGCCGATCGTTACTAAATCATATAGCAAAGATGAGAGAAAAGAATGAAAAGTGTCGGCACTACTCACCTCAGTCAATAAGCAATCAAAAAACTGAGCAAGAAAAGAAAAGAGTTCCAGACAAAAACACACAGAGCTTTTTCTCTGTCTTACATTTATCCCACCCCAAAAGAAAAAAAAAATCATCCTGCTGATCCTCAAGACTTTTGGAAACATAAGCAATAAAGTAGCAAAAGGAGATAAAGAAGATCATAGCAACCAAACATTGTTAGTGTTAGTGTGATGATCTGCTGTGGAACATTTTCTTCAGCCTTAACTGATGGGTGGCCTAGTCAAAGTAAAGTCCTAAATCCCAATTAGACGCTGTGGCATAATCGTAATAGCTTGTTTCTGCTTAAAAATACAAGAAGAGCAGACCAAAAGTACAGAACACCCAATAAATGATCTTTCATAAACTTTATTTTCTATGTTCAAAATAAATTAATCTCCCTGAAATTAAAAAATGTAAAGAATCTAGACCGAATATAAAGAAAGGTCAGAGGACAGGACCTGAAACGGACGTTATGTTTTTGATCTTTTCCTGTGTTGCGCTGCTGAAAGCGCGTCGCTGTGTGATCGGCGCTAAGCAGAGCCGCGGTTATCTGCAGCTCCATTCGTCAGGCCGTCAGCGGCCCCTCTCATCGCTCTCCAAGCTCTCCGTATGGCTCTTGTTATGTCGAATCCTGGAATGCGAGGTGCATGCTTGGCGAAAGACTCCCTCATCACCGAGATTAGACATATGGGAACGTGTGTGTGTGTGTATGCGCGTGTGCGTGTATCAACAAGAGTTTGATGCGTTCAACATGATTAGAAAATAGTTTCCTCGTGCACAGATCCTAATCTCTCCTGCCAACACCAACAGCTTGAGTGCTGCGTGATTGCTTGGGACACTTGAGTGCAGTGAAAACATTGTGATATGATAAAAATCAAAATGCATGCTCTGCTTTAAGCTTTAGGTTCACCCGTTTTTTTTTTTTTTTCCACTAATCGTCTTATTTGTCCACACATTTCCCTTAAAGCTCAGAAACAGTTCCAGGGTGGAGCGCTGATGTTCACACTTGGAACACAGTAGCTAATAAGTGCGTATAATTACCGAAAGGCCCGGGGTTATTTCGGATTCCTGTGTGGGGGTTTAATAAGTTGTCAGGTGATGTGCTGACGCTCCGCATTTGTGCAGCCATCATTCAGTCTGCTTGTGCGCTCCGGGGCGGGGGGTGTGGCTCAGCGTGACGGCATGTGTCACATGGAGGTAATTTTAGCTGGCAGATGACTGAGGTGAGAGGTGGTGAAAGCGCCGCTAAAGGAAGGCGGGGGGGTGACAAGTTTGTTGCTGACATAAACAGAGTTGAGCGATAATAACTGTAATGCTAAAGCACACAAAACAGCTGCTGTCTCTTTATGAAGCAGGATTATTTAAGGAGTTTGGTTAAATGGGGACGACTATGTTTCCTTGAACAAGTCAGGGTAGATTTACGGGCGATATGAAACATGTTCATTACATTTTGTTTGCTCAAAATCATCCTTAGATGATGAGATTTTACCTGTTTTAGGGCCTCCTGTCACTTTGAATCCAAATAAGCTGCCCCAACTCAACGTTTACTCTTGCACATGAAAATGGCTGCAAACAGATGCGCAGTAATACAACCGTACACTTTTGAAAAGCATAAGTGGAGCCTTCTGCACAACTAACATGAATGCAGCAAGTGATTTTTGAATGATAAGTCAACTCTTGTCTTTTCCAGCAGCCATTGTACAGCACAAAACCAGCTGACCAAACATGCTGGAGCTCAACAGATGTGAGGTTTTTGAAACAACAAATTTTCCAGACACCAAAAAAATTAACATACTGCTAAACTTATTGTTTTTTAAGCACTGGGCCTGTTTTTAGAAGCAAAAAACTCTCAAATAGAAGTAAAAAATGTAACAGATGTGAATTTCACATAAGAGATTCTCTTTAAAATATGGAGGAACTTTTTTCCAAGCCCTCAATTTTCATCTTTGACATTAATTTGCATTTTTTATGTTTTTACAGTAATTTAGTAAAAAGATATGAGTATTGTGTTGTAAAAAAAAAAAGTTGTAAAAGTATTTCTTTGCAAAACGCAATAATGCTGCTTGTATTTATGCTAATCTCATCTGAGTCGTTACTGTGTGTAACCATCGTCTTTTAGGATGTTTTCACTGCAGCTGATTCACCGTTACCATGGAGATCTATGACTGCTTCTCTAAATAACGCTTTTCTCCGTTTAAGGAGGTAATCATCAAGCTCTATTGGTTTTCATGTGCATATTTCTGATATGTAGCTCAGGTTGCAGCAGAGTGGAAACCTTTTACTGTACGCTGTGTGTAGTGAAATGTTTAAAATGCAAAATGTGACGTAATCAGACTGAGCAGGACTTTGCGTGTTTTCAGAGGATTTGTTTTACTTTCAGGCGAGCATGACTTCATGTAAGTCGCGTTAAACGTCCCTGAGGCTTGAGTTCAACGGTTCAGGACGCCTTTCAAACGTTTTCCGGGGAAGGATGCACAGCGGATGACTAAAGCTTTCCTGGTAGCAGGCAGGGATGGATGTCTGAGCGCTGATCGTCAGGGTAAATAGTTTCGGTTGGTTTTAGAAGTGAACAAGTTCTCAGGATTTCAGTCTGAGAACTTGAAAACATTAAGACGTCTTAGTTTAGTTTCCCTTTGTTACATTTTTCTGTGACAGAACAAAACATGCAGGTTGGTGCTGTGAAGTCTGGTTGCAACATAATGTCTTTATAAGTTATGTAATGAACTTGTTTGTTTCTTAACAGACATAAATTTGATTTTTGATGAAGAGTTGAGAGAAATCAGGCTCAGTTGTATTTTGTTGCACAAAAGCCATGCAAAGGTTAAAAAAACATCAGAAATGAATTTATCTGACTAAATTTGATATTTTAATTCCTTTTTCACATTTTCTGCAGTCAACTTTATTATTATTACAAAACATACAGTTCAGTGTGTGATGATGTCACGCATAGTTATGGAAAGTTTTTTGTTTTGAACTACTTCCATGTGAACACAAAAAAAAGAGGAGTACATTTCCAAAAAATATTCAGAAATTATTTAGAAAGAAAAAACTGGTAAATTTGAAAAGTAAAAAATTTGCTGGAAAAAAGAGAAAAATTTGAGGTGAATTTGAAAAAAAGTTGTAGAAAAAACAAGAACATTTCTGACTGAAAAGTTGAAAATTTTCTAGAAAAAAAAAAAACAAATATCAAAGTTTTAAATGCAACATTTTGTGACTTGAGATAAATCTCAAAATGTGTTTTTTTTTTTCTCACAAATGTTTGACTATTGGAGCTTAAACAGTTTAGGAATTGATCTAGTTTCTTAGATTAACCTAAATATTTCTGAAATTTATGGCAGAAATTAACTTTTATCTACATAAAATGGCCTTGATATCACAGAATAGAAACTTTTAGGATTTTTTCTGGATGAACTTAAAAAAAGAAGCACAATTTACTTTCAGTATGAGCTTTTACACAGTTATCTTAGTGTTTTAAAGTCTTTTTATTATTGTAAGTGTCTGAAATTCATGTTTATCTCAGACATCATTTTACATTTTCCTCAGTCAGGTCTCAAGGCTCTGTGTCTCTCTTTTACTCTGATGCCGTCATTGAAACTTATCTTGAACTCGACAATTTCCCCGAAGGACAGAAAAGAGCTTTAATCCCCCACAAACAGTTATTAGGCTCAAATTATCCATAAAAACGGTAAACATGAGGTCACATTCCAGCCCGCTGCAGTAATCCCAAACATCAACGTCCGTCCTTCGCTCCTGCTTTGCCTCGTCGTCACACCTCATTCGTCCCGACCCCGCGGGGCAGCGCTCCAAGTTGGCAGGTCAGAGGTCGGCCGTTCGGCTTTCAGTGAGGCCATGTTGGAGTTTTACTGTCATCAAAGCGAGACGGTCCAAGGCGAACGCGGCGGGAGCGTTCAGGGGGGTGAAGCTAATTCTGTTTCATGATGAACTGCTGGGGTTCACAAGTAAAGCAGCAGTTTGGTTCCTTTTTACTGGGATCACTGGGAAAACAAAACACCCTGGGCTGAGCTTCACCTCCACTCTGGTTTTCTTTTCTAAGGCATTTTTCTGTTTCATCTCTTTTACTGCTGGGTAGTCTAGTTACATCTAGTTAAATCTAGTTACATCTAGTTACGTCTAGTTAAATCTAGTTACATCTAGTTACATCTAGTTATGTCTAGTTAAATCTAGTTACGTCTAGTTACGTCTAGTTACGTCTAGTTACGTCTAGTTACGTCTAGTTACGTCTAGTTACATCTAGTTACGTCTAGTTACATCTAGTTACGTCTAGTTACATCTAGTTACGTCTAGTTACATTTACTTGGGTAACTTTCAAGAGTATTTTTACGCTGTACTTTTTACTTTTTTCATTATGAAGTATTTCTACTCTTACTTTAGTAACGTTTCTGGATTTTCTACCCACTGAATGAAAAACATGTTTTAACCAAAAATCCAGCAGAAACAAAATCACCTGCTGTTTTTGTTAAAGTTTCATAAATTTTTTATTGAATGAAACTGATTTGGAAAAACATTTCTGTTGCTTGATTTAATGTTTTTGTTAATTATATGAATTATTCTGATTTTGGTCCTTAAAATACCAACATTTCTACTTAACTTTATATTTTTTAAATATTACGTGATTGATAATTTCATCAGTTACTCAGTATTTTTTATTCTTACTTGAGCCACTTTTTACTTTTACCTGAGTAAAAAAACTATGTTCAAGTAGTTCCAGTCTTACTTCAGTACAATTTTTATTTAATCCGCTCCAAAAGCAGGAAGTGGACTACAAATCAGGGCATTCTGGGTAAACACAACCAAAACAAACAGGCCAGAGAGAGAAAAGGCTCATCGTCTGTTACCAAAGACAATAGAGAAATCCAACAATTGCTCAAATTTGGCGCCACTTAACGTCTTCTTCAGTGATTTTTGCGTCGTTCTTGGTGCAGCGCCCCCACAGGCGAGGAGGGAAAGTGTTTTTTTGTGTAAGCAAACAGCAGCAGCTGAAAATGTAGCAAATGTTTCAACTTTGTTTCCCAACCGGACTATCAGGTATGAAAACACCCTGAGAAGTTCTTCCTTTTTACCGTTATCATGATTGACTGATAAAAGGAAACAGTGCGAGCAGAGAGCCTGGCAGTCATTTGCTTTAATTAAAAATGAGAAATGCATGAATGCGCTTTCCTCCAGAGGGAACCCAGCCCTTCCCCTCAGGGTGGTTGGAGCCAGATCAACCCCCCACACACACTCACAAACACCAAAACCACTGCTGGTGCAACAAGTTCCTTCTTTATTACTCATTTACTAAAGCTGACTCATTTCAGTCCCACATTTAAAAACCCACTTAAGCAACAGAAAGGGGAGAATTATCCTTTTATCATTGAGAAGAAACCGTTCCATACAAACATCTAATCCCTTCTGGAAGATAACTGTCCAAATTTCCCTCCAAACAGTCAGAAAGACTGATGCTAAATCCCCCTTTTGCCCTTGAACTTCATTTTTAACCCTCCATCTTATGAACGGTAGTTTCCCAATTGTTACAGTGGACCTGGGGGAGAATGCAGGGGCACATGCTGTGTTTCCAGCTCCTCAAAATGGAGAAAATCTCATTACAAGTATGAACTCATCTTACTTAAAAAGGCACAATAAACACAATACTGTCTAGAGTGAACTTTACTTGACTATCTTTCTGACAACTTTTTACTTTTACTCTTAATGTTGTAAGAGAAGTATTTGTACTTTCTACTCCTTATATTTTCACATATGGCTCTTTACTTGCATGACGGAAAAAATCCACCACTCACACAAAAAGTGTGTCATAGTGGAAATTCACCGTTCAGTTGGATGCAACTAAAACAGAAGAAGGAGAACACACCGCAGCATGAGAGAAACAACATGGCCGAAGACATTATAGTTTCAGTGAAAGAAATCCTCTTTATTTGGTGTTTTACATCCGCTCACCTGGCTCACCTGCTTCTCTGTGTCTCCAGTCTGACGGATGGAGGGACAGAAACACGAAAAGCGGCCAAACTCGTTTAGTTTACATGGGTTCGCTGGACTCCAGCTGACGTGTTGCATCCATCTTCAGGTTGCTCCTGAAAGGCCTGGATTGTCTCCCGACCCCGCAGCTGCAGAAAGCAGACGTTTAATTGACAAGTAGTAAAGGTGAGACTTCAGTGTGGCCAAAAGCCTGCAGCAAATCAAGCCAGGGAGTGGCAGGAGCCGCCGACGCTGGAGACCGTAAAGCCAAGAGAGGCTGCTCAGTGTCAGCGGATGGGAACCCATGAAACAAATTCAAAGTTGCGGAAATGAGACTACATGTTAGGTGAGACACAGCAGAACCGACAGCCGAGGAATGTCGTATTTATCTCTCACAGCGGAGCTCCTGGCAACAAGTCGCCACATTTGTTTTAGCTGCCGTTTGTTTCTTGTTCTATGTCGTTTTCTTATTTTTCCTTTGTCAGTCACGTCTGACGATGTTTAAATTTGACACGTCGGACATGTCTGCACTCACTCCTTTCAGCTAACAGGAAAAAAGTGGTACAGTAGCCAAATGATTTTTAATGACTGTGTTTCATGTAAAGGAGGGTGGAGTTAACAGCAGCAGCTCAGTTCTGTTGAAGTCTCCTCCAAAGACGATTAAAATGTGACTAAGAGACAAACGATGTGTTTCTGACAGACCTGGAGGTGAGGTTAGGTTACGATCCCAAACTTATAAAGATTAAATATTTGGTTCTCATAACCAATCAATCAAGTTTATTTGTCTAGCACATTTTGCCAACAAGGCAGTTCAAAGGGCTTTGCATCGTAAAAACACAAAAATAAGGAAACCCATTATACAAAATTCACATTTAGGACGTTTTTGGACTTTATTTTGGGTTTCTACTGCTTCTTAAAACAGTCCAGACGATTTTTGGCAATAAGTTCATGTTTTTTGGTGTCTGGAAAATGAGCCGTTTCAAAAACCTTCCAAATGTAACATCACAAATCAGCAGGCACTGCCTGTTACCTAGCAACCCTGCCTGAGTACCGCCCCGTTACCTAGCAACCCAAGCTGAGTTCCAGCATGTTTGGTCAGATGGGTTTACTGCTGCATGCTCTGTGCAATGGCTGCTGGAAAAGACAAGTGTTTAGTTGTTGACTTACCATCCAGAAACCACTTGCTGAGCAGGAGGCTCTACTAATGCTTTTCAAAGATGGATGGTTCTTTGAACAGCAATCTGTTTGCAGTTATTTTCACATGTGAGTGCAAACATTGAGTTGGGTCAGCAGCAGCTTATTTGGATTTAAAGTAACGAGAGGCTCTAAAACAGCTAAAATCTCTTTATCTAAGGATGGTTTTTGTGCAAAAAGTGTAATGAATTTGTTTTGTCTCGCCCGTAGACTTATGCTAATCTGTTCAAGAAAGCATCATAGGTCACTTTTAAAATCGAAAGCCAAACTCAAACTAAAGTCAAAGCAAGATGAATGTTTGAGATATTTTACTGCTGACATCGATGTCCTCCTTTATGCTCTTTGCAGTGGAGGGTGGTTGTTTATAGCTCACCTTATTCCAGGTAAGCTTCATAGCGAAGCTTCCTCCACGGTTGGTGCGTTACGTACGTCACAACCAGACTCTAGCGATTGGGTCAAATCAGATCCAGTCATTTAAAGGTTCGTCAGAGTCAATGGTCCAGACTGTACAAAGCAAAATGTAGAACAAGGAATGTCTGGGATTCTTTCTGGACTTATTATCCATACGACCCAAACGTGGATAAGTGAGAAAAGGTTGTATTATAATCAACGGCCCAAAGGACATTTCTGGAACCAATGTTCCAATCCCAAGTCTTGAAAGTTTTTTTCTTTAACTCTTCCTAACTAGTTCACTGGTTCAGTCTTTCTGTAATTGTTCTGCTATGAACATTAATTAGCATTTAGCATGCTCCTGTGGGTCTGCAGAGTCCAGAATCTGTTGGATTCCTGTCTTCTCTCAAATTTTTGCTGTGTTTGGAATTCATTTCTTGACATTTGTGAATCCCGCAGGACAGCAAAATGACATTTATAGCGTGTTGCTTGATAGTATAACCGTGTAACATCATTTGTTGATGTTCATCCAATGTTGTATTTCTTTCTATTCCACTCAATCTTTCATTTCTATGACTTCCTGACTCTTAAAATATGAATTTGACGGAGGACGTTCATGTACGCCAATCCGTCTGCTTCCTGCTCAGCCTGGAGTTTTTCTGCACACTTCACCTCACATGAACTCTTTAATTCAACGTCCCGACTGACAGACAAATCAAAACAACTCCTACTAGACTGAAAAAACACATTTCTCTAACAATGCGGGTAATCAGATCTGCTTTGCTTCATTTCTAACATGAACTGTCATAAGAAAACCTGGTAACATAGAGTTACATTTGCAAAAACCAAAAAATCTTTAGATGTCTTCTTTAAAGGTACTAATGCAACAACAGTCCTAAAAACTTCTTTTTTTGTATTTTTAATCATTTGGAAATTAGAAAAACAGGAACCTGCCTAATGAACGTCTCCAATAATTCTGGGTCACTGGTTGCCACGGCGACTTCCTTTGTTGTTGTTTTTTCTTTGTTTAGCAAGAGGGAGGGTGAGCCCACAGCACCACTGTTTTCTCCAGACAGGCAGACAGAAACACAGACAGGAATATAATCTTTAAATAAACAGCCAGTGTGCAAAAAGCAGCCAGAAAAATTCATTTCAAAGCAGCGAATGGCTGCAGGTGGTACAGAAACTGCACTCAGGTAAGAGCAGCGCTACTTACACGTTCACTCAATTAAAGGTAAAAAGTAAACATCCAGGAAATTACTCAAAAAAGTATTTGGTGAAAAGTACTGAGTAACTGAGCAAATTATCAGTCATTTAATATTTAAAAATTACATCACAGATATAAAGTTAAGTAGAAATTTAGGACAAAAATGTCAATAATTCTTATGAGAAGCAAAGAAATAACAAAATCGGGCAAAATAAAATGTTTCCAAATCAATTTCTTTTAACAAAAAACTTTATTAAAAACTGCAGGTGTGTCTCTGTCTGGTGAAGTTTTGGTTGTTTTTCATTCAGTGGGTAAAAAATCCAGAAATTTTGCTCAAGTAAGAGAGGAGATACTTCATAATGAAATTACTCAAGTAAAACTAGAAAGTACAGTGTAATAAAAATACTCCTAAAAGTACATTTTAAAAGAAAAAAAAGTTACTCGCGTAAATGTAACTGAGTACATGTAACTGTTACTACTCAACTCTGGTGGACATTTCTGTTTTTACTTCTGACCTACAACAAGGTAAAGAGACAATTTAGTTCCAACTTTGAAAAGAAACAGAAGTTTAATTATGTTGGTAGAGAATAATAATAAATAATGATCCAACTAAACGTTGTTTTAAAGTTTAACTGCTGATCCTAAAACCTCCTCAGTGTGGAAACGTTCTGCTAACAACGCAGCTTTTGACTAAAACACGCAGGACTCATCTGACCTGAACATCCTGGGAAAATTCTCAAAAATGATAATCGAACATAAATTATGATCACTATAAAACCGTTAAAGGTATTAACATGCCCGTACAGGCAGGTAAAGTCGAGACACCTGGACCTGTCTAAGCTGCATGGAGCTTTCTCTGTAACGTATGAATGATCCTCAGAGCGTTTTCTAATCCACCAGGTTTACAGGAAATTCTCTGCTTTATGTTTGGAAAGAACCACATTCAACTGTCAGAGATATGCTTCAATCCTCACTAATTAATAACCTGCTTTTTATTCACATTTTAAATAAACAGAATTAAACAAAATGAACGCTGCAAAAACACAAACTCTTTTCCAGTGCAAATATCTAAGATCACTAGAAATACGACAAAACTAACCTAAACATTTCTTATGAAAACGTAACAAGACATTTTCCCTATAAATAAAATGCTACATTTTAACATTTATGAAAACATTTTTCTTTACTTAAAACTTAAAGCTTTGAAATCATTCTACAAAGTTACTTCCAAGTCAGTTTTGTCTTATTTTTAGTTTGCATTAGGAACTAAACCAAAATAGTGCAAATATTCATGTTTGTTTTTACAGTCAGAAGTTATAAAGTTGTGTAAAAACTGTCGTGGCAGTTCTGTAACTTTTTAACTCCCAGGTTGATTTGGGTAAAACTTGCAGTTAAAAAGTTATTTCTACATTAATTATAGGTTCCAAACCAATCAGAGGTTAGCAGCAGTTATTTCAGTGTGTGTAAGCTTCGCACTCAGCAGACTTGCACTTAAATATAAGCTGGCCTGATTAGTTTAACTGTCTGACCTGGTGCTGAACTGAGTCTAACTCTGACAGTTTGTACATAAATGGCAGAAGCGATCTGTAGGACAGAACGTTGCTAATCAGCTTGATCTTTACAGTCATTATCTGAATTCCCAGATTCATGTAGTGAGTCAGATAAGGAGACAAACGCGCTTCTGGAAGGGATTCCTGGGTGTTCTTAGCGTCGCTTTCTGATCCTCCAAACCTCCGTTTGTTTGCATGAGAAAGTGCAGATTACATTTATGTTTTTACTTGTTCAAGTCAAACAAGGAGGGAGAGAAAAAGGCGGCGCCTCAAAGCAAAGCGCTGAGACAGGACCAGAAGAGAAAATGCCCCGGAGGCTGGTGTCGGGAGGTTTTTATGGCTCCAATCATGCAAACCATAATTGGTTCGAACTGAGGAGCAATCATTTTACACTTGCAGTCCAATGTGTCTTTGAAGAGCGAGGCGTGTGCTGACGTGAGTGCATTCTTCTCTTTCTGTTCGCTCGAACTTCTGCAGAGCGTGGAAAGTCCCCTGGCTTAAAGAAGCACAATGACAGAGTCTCATTAAGCGAGTCGGATGCGAGATAAGGCGCCTGACGTCGGAGCCAACCTGAAAGCACCACCGTTTCTCCCGTACGTCAGCATGTTACTAATCTGCCTCTAGTGTCAAGAAAAAAAAGAGGAAAACTTGTGTAAAATGGTAATTAAAATCAAAATGAAAAGATATATCACTGTCAGACTAACAATTACTGCCAAATATATGGCCTCTAAATGTTCTACCTTCAGAGTTGTGCCAGAAATGTCTAATTTCTTACTAATTTGCATCCTCAGCTCCTCCTTTGCTGAGTGTTTTTAGTCCATCCAACAGCTCCTGTTGCAAAACGGCAAATATTTCCCTGTTTGTGTATTTATGATGTTTCTCTTCCCTTTAGGAGACAAATCGATGCGTGAAAATGAAACCGGCTCAAATGCTAAAGAGCTTTTATTGGAATTTATCATTTTCATTTATGTTCCCTTTATTTGGGTCAGTTGAAGTCATATTTTCCAT
The DNA here is from genome assembly GCA_903066815.1 of Brachyrhaphis roseni. Taxonomy (NCBI): domain Eukaryota; kingdom Metazoa; phylum Chordata; class Actinopteri; order Cyprinodontiformes; family Poeciliidae; genus Brachyrhaphis; species Brachyrhaphis roseni. The sequence goes on from CAEFZY010043333.1 coordinate 105,971, forward strand.
AACATATTTGTAAATAAAAACATTGGTTTGGGACAAAAATCTAAGATTCTTTACTAATTTCCAAGTTTGGCGGGAAAAATGTGTTTTTTTTTTCTTGGTTGAAAAAGAGACAAAACATTTTCCGTTGTGCTAAATTGCACTTTTCTCTCTTAAATTTGACACTTAAGCAGTTTTGTTCTTCAAGAACCAATTTAATCAAGAGCTTTTTCAAACTCAATCTAAACTATCTATAAACATGTAGGATGTGATTGGTTGGTATTTGGATTAAATATGAATCTATTTTAGCCAGAAATAATATTGAAATAGTGGGAAAGTCACGGATCTTACGCAGCAACAATATGTTTATCATTAAGCCTTAAGCTGCATAATCATAAAACAAAACTCTGCTAAGACTCAGCTTCATAATCCACACTGGATTTTATTAATTTTCCTTCAAATAATCTCCATAATCTCAGACTGAGTCAAACTGTTTTCCTTTGTGGTTTCCTGGAGGCGTTTTGTTTGACAATCTAAATCATTTCACTGTTTACATGCCGTTTTGTTTTTCTGTCTGCCTGTATAATAATAATTCATATATGACTGACTTTACTTTTATTGTCTTTTTCTCTGTTTTCTCCTGAACAAGAACAACATCAACTCTAAATATTGCAATATAATATCTGAAAAAAGGTGAAAATTGTTGCAATTTAGTTCACAAGTTCAAGTTTCAGTTCTCAGTTTACAAAAACATGGAGTCATGAAAAACAGCGTGCAAATAAAACCAAACTGCTTGTTTTCATGTTTTCTGTGACTTCAGTGTTTACATCACACATTAACTATATTCATTGTAAATGTACTTGATATTAACTGTACAGTGTAGAGTTAATGTTATTTATGTTGTTACTGTAAAGTGAATTAACTTTACACTGTAAAGTTCATTGTAAACTTATTGTAATTTTTTACATTAACTTTATAATGTAACATGTTTACAATAAACTTCACAATGTAAATTTTGAGCCATTTACATTAACTTAAAGTTAACTTTTACTTGTTAACATGTAATGTTACATTATCTTTACAGGGTAAAGTTTATCGCACATTAACATTATACAATGTAAAGTACATTAACTACATATTGTAAAGTTGATTTACTTTCCAGCTCTGGTCTTATAAAGTTTAACAGTTTGACTTTTGCATCAAACTCTTTTAGCTCTTTATTTAAATCTAAAAAAAACACTCTAATCATTTTGTCCTTATAGAAAAACAATTTTTCTTTGTTACATAAAACCGATTGGCTTCCTATTGTTTCACAGGTTTACAGGGCAGAAAACTAAAAGCAGAGGAAATCTTGTGTTAATTTGTTTAAACATGGACGCTCCTTGTAGAGATTTAAGTGAGTTAAACGTTAAAGAAATGTTTGATAAGGTAGAAAAACGCTGCAGTTGTCCCCTTTTAAAAAATCCCATCATGCAAAAACATTTTGTATTTGTTTTGCTTTTGCTTCCACTCAGTCGTGACATTAAACCCAGGAGGAAACGAGCCGGTCGGATCATCTGGCCGAGTGTTTTCTGTCCCGCTCCGCATCGCCCTCCGACCGTCACGCTGCCACCTGCAAGCCACAAACAGTAGCACCTCTTATCTCTGCTGCACTCTCTTATTGAAAACCTCATTTAATATTAATTACACGAAAACAATGATTTCAGCCAGAGATGGGCTCCCCGGTGATTCGGGAGCCACTTAACCCGTTTTATAATCTGTCTTATGATGGCAGAACAATGCAGCCATTGTGCTGCAGCAGAGAAGAGAGAGAGAGAAATGAAAGCATTAATATGACACCCAGATAATAGGCTGGCGTTGGCTCATGCACATATCTAAAATCTTGAATAAATGTATTAGGAGTCTTTATTGTGCAGAAAGCAGCGCATTGTGTGTTGTTTTGGTGAGTCTGCATGGCGAACGGCTCATTATCCCGGATGATTCCTGCAGCATAACCTTTCCTCTCAGCTGTTTGCTGCTCCCTCCTTTGTATTAAAGACAGAAAGTGAGGTAAGCGTCGCATCAGGGCATCTATCCACACATTACTTAAAGAGGAGACGGTTCACGTTTACTACTGACTGAAACATTCATGCTGTTCAGTTTTATTGAAGGTTTTCACTCGCGCTCTTTTCCTCCCATTTGTTCTTTTTTGGTCAGTTGTCAGTTTCCTCATTTTAATGGCACAGCAACCAACCCAGTCACCTGAACAGCAGAAACTCTTCTTTTGAAAACATCTTGCATGTGTTTATGTGTTTTAAAGTTGTCTAAGATCCCAGTGGATTAATCTGTTGGGGGAGAAGTTGCTAATGATTGATTGTGTTGTAGGATTAATTATAGATGGTTGTAAATAAATTTGTTTTGATGACAGGAATTGTCATCAAAACAATGACAATTTGTCTTTGTTCAGATGAGAACAAGATGTTCTCTTAAGAAACTCATTTTTTTCCCTTCTTAGTTACAAGCAAACATAAAATCTTGTGATGTTTCAACCAGTGTGGTTTGAACAAATCAGAATATTTCACTATTTCAGTTTTCATCCCAACAGCAGAGAAAACAGGATTAATATGGTGAAATAATTTCAATTTGTTTTTTTTAATCTGTGAGATTATGAACCATAAAGCTTCTGGATTAATATTTCTAAGATTGCACTACCTGGTTTAAATGTTTTCATTCAAACATTAATGCATAACTTTCCATTTTAAATGGATTTTCTTCCTAAATTGACAGTTTCTGTTGCCATTAACTAGTCAACATCGTGTGTTTAATGAAGTTCCAGTGTTTAATGTCGATACGCAGCGGCCATTTTTCATACATGAATGGATTTATATTGCAGTTTTAGACTTCAGTTATTTATATGTAATAATTGTTTATTCCCTTGACATTAACTTGAGTTTCTCCTTTAACCCTGAAAATGACCTTGAGGTGCTAGAAGGCCGATTTTGTGACTGACTTTATGTGACTCTGAATGTTCAGGTCAGCCAGATTTCAGGCCTGATCTTTAGTTTCCAGCTGTATTTACTCAGACTGATTTTTTAATGTGCAATAAAATTACACACTGACGTTTAGTTTAAAACTCTCATGATTTTAATAAATTAAAAATAATTTCCTAATAATAACTTTCTGACTCTGTTGTGTCCAGAGTCTGGAAGCTGTTCATTACGGTGGTAACGACTCCGAGCCGTTTACTGCTGATCCTCTTTATGAATTTATTCCTCTAGTTACACTGTAAAACATGACGTTTAGCACTGAGCAAAATATTCCGATCTGAACACGACAAGTGGAGTTATCCGATGGAAAATGTGCGCTCTGCTCCTCTGTGGGATATTATCCTGTAAGGCCTGCTGCTCCTCAGAAAATGCTTATGCGCTCTGATTTAAAAATAAACCACTTTCAGCCTGGCTGTGCCACATCGGGTCCAAACCCAGGCGCTGTGAGTCAGCAGATTAAGGAAGTTTCTAAGCGTCCAGAAACTCCTGCAAACACCCCAAACAGAGTTTTACAAGCGACTGTGTGTACACAACTGTGGCTTTGCTTTCAATAAAGTTTCCAACTGCTTCTGCACGAATGATGTGGCATGTTTACTCCTCGCCCTCCCTCATGGTGACACATGGCCACAAACCCACAGCTCCACCTTATTAGACAGGAATTCAGCTGCACAGAGGTAAAAACACAACAGCAAAAACAATATTCCTCTTTGGTTTGATCAAATATGAGCGAGGCGGAGCCGGCTTCAGTAGCTGCAGGGGAGTAATAAAAGTAAAAATGTCTGGGGAGATTGATTCCTGTGTACAGGGTGGTGTGTGTGTGTGTGTGTGTGTGTTTGTGCCAACTGGAGGTGGTAGTGGTGGGGGGTTGACTCAGAAAAATCCCACTCTGCGGTTTCCTGGTGTTTAGTCTCAGAGGAAGACAGGAGGGGGAAAGGATCCATTCACTGCCACTGTTCTGCTGTTGGAATAACTTGGATCGAGCCAGAACCTCTGAACGGCGTGAAGACACTTGTTCTCACTGTAATGGAAGCAGTGATAAAAGGTTGATGGAGTCACTTACTGCTTTGTTTATTGCAACAAACACTGGAGGAAACAGTTTATACGTTTTTACCTCAGAAAAATAAAATCTCAGCCATCTGGCTGCATCAATGGGCCGGTTGGTGCTTGGATCGCTCTCCTTCGATACTCTGACCCAGTTCTGGACTGATCACCTTTCTCATGATCACTGCCTGCATTTTCATTACAAATATATGAAGTTTTCTCTATATTCTCGTCACGTAAAGAACCCAATAATTTTGCAATTGGAAATTAAATTAAAATCATGTGTGGTTAAGCTTGTTCTCACAATAAGTTATTAAACATCCTGGCAGCGACAGATGCAAACAGATGCAAACAAGATTTTCATGCCGATTTCTCCCTTAAGGACCCTCAGATATCAGGATGACTGTTCAGGTCGTTTTAAGAGATGTTCCTGCCGTGTCTGGTGTGTTAAGAGCTGGAAGAACGTCGGGACCAGTCCGATCAAACATCTGGGATATTCATCGTGTGGCGTTCCAAAACGAGAATCAGAAAAGATAGTCCGGTGGATTCAGTTTGATTGGGGAGAAAAGTTGCAACATTTGTTACATTTTCAGCTGCTTTGGTTCGCTTTCACACTGCACTGTGTCAAATGATCCAAACCCTTTGGGAGAGCTGTTCCCCTCCTCACCTGTGGGGGCGCTGCATCAAGAGCCACTGAAGACACTGAGCTCAACTTCCTTCTTCACAAAATGTAGACAAAAATGAAGTGGCATCAGACTTTAGCGATTGTAGGATTTCCTACAAGTCGTCAGTAAAAGACATCAAACCATTTCTCCCGCTAGCGCTATGCTAACCCATTTGTTTTGGTTGTATTTACCCAGAATTCCCTACGTAAAATTAAGTGACAGAAATACAGAGAGAAATCCAAAATACACAGAAAACAAAACAACTCCCAGAAACTCCGGTGGATGTTGTAGACGTCTCTGTGTTGTTTTTATGTTACGTATAATCCACGTCGCCATGGCTACCTCCCAGTCGGCCATGTTTGTTTACTCTGAACTCCCGTTTGGTCTTCATAGATCTGAATGTTGGTGAATGAAATCCGGCCGTTTGTGTTGCTCCTGCCACACAATGCACAACCAAACCTGTTGTACCAAAGGCTTGTGTGTGATCTCCAGTTAGGTAGTAACTAGTTACTTTTACTCAATTACTTTTACTTTTGTAAAAAAATGTACTTCTAGGAGTCTTTGTACCACATCGTACTTTGAGTAATTTATAAATTATGAAGTATTTCTGCTCTTACTTGAGGAAAAATTCAGGATTTTCTACCCACTGAATAAAAAACAAACATATTTTAACCAAATATTCACCAGACACAGATATTTTTGTTAATTTTTTATAAGTCTTTTATTGGAAGAAACTGATTGGAAAAATTTTCTGTGGCCTGATTTTGTTATTTTTGTTACTTATATGAATTATTGTTATTTTGGTCTTTAATAAACCCAAATTTCCATTTAACTTTATACTTTGGTCAGTCTCATTATGTAATTTTTAAATAGTAAATGATTGATAATTTGATCAGTTGCTCAGTAGATTTTTTACCAAATACTTTTTTACTTTTAATTGAGTAAGAGTACGTTGCAGCAGTGCTGCTGGTACTCGACCCGCCTCTGTTGATCGCTCAGGTTATGAGAATCGGACGACATAAGAGGCCAAACTCAATAATCTAAATCTCCTGGCTTCTCTTATTTATAAATATAAGATAAAAATGAACCCTAAACACCAAATTTTACATAAAAATCAGCAACAACTTGGCAATTGAACAAAACCAGTCAATAGTATTCAGATTATTTCTACTGAATCTCCTTCTTCTTCCATTGCACTGAGTGTTAATTCTCTATTAACCTCAATTGGAGCCAATGATAATAATGAATTTGGTTCATTAATTAGTGTGGCTGTAGCCTGATGTGTATCCATATGGGGGCCTATTCATAGAAACTCCATCTCCACAGATTTGGAGCGTAATAACTCACCTCATTTCTCAGGTAGGGAAGATATTTTCAGAGTTTTCCTGGTTAACGTTCGTGTTGCAATCTGTCTGTCGTCCTCCTCATTACTTATCAAAGTCATCTGTGACCTAGTTAAAGTTTCCACTTGGAAGTCTCTGGTGTTTTTGTGCGACAAGGTTTTATTCTGTTGACTGTTAAACTGGATTTGAAATGTTTTTCCAGGTTGGAAGGATCTTTAAAAACAACGTAAAATTATTTTCTCTTTTTTTAAAATTGTCACAAGGAATCAGTCTGACAGAATAAACGTCGTCTGATCAGGTTCAGCAACTGTTTTCCAAACACAGTTGAGAGTTTTGTATTCTTGGAACAGAATCATGATATCTCCCTTTAACTTCATTAATCAGGATTTTAACCGGTGCTTGAAATCCTTGAAAATCTTGAATTTGGATTACATGTTCTCAAGGCTTGGAAAGAGCTTGACATTCAAACTGCAAATGTTTTTGGTAACGTAAAATCTAACGTTTGATTAGAAGCCAAAATTTGGGAAAAGTTATTTACAGTTGGGATCAGATATTTACATACACCCAATACAAAAACACAGACAATTTTTTTTACCTCACTGTCTGTAAGTCAGATTAAATGTTTCTTATTTTCAGTTATTTCTTTTTGCTAATTGCTGGATGAGTTAGCAAAAATATTTTTCTTTTTTATATATATATTTATTATTCCTAATTTCTCACTAACTTATTAATATGTGTAATTAAAATGAAGGTTGATTATGTTTTATACGTTAAACTTTATTGAAATTGGGGATTTTATTTGTGTTAAATTAGTGTAGATGATGTGAGTGAGACTTTTTAAAACATGAAATTTTGTTGTATTTTATTTTATCCCTGCTGCAGAATATACATAAGGCATTATTAATAACAGTAATAAACTATGTAATAGTGAATTGAAACTCTTTTTTTGTTAATTTGTATTGTTTTAATCTTCAAAGTTTGAAAAGTTACCTTGAACATATTTGAAGAGCCGTTGAATTTTACTGTGGAGAAAATTGTGCAAACCCAGATTGATGACATTTAGGATTTAATTCATTATAAGAGAGCAGGAACTAAAACATCCAGATCCTCGACCTTATTTCTCTTCACTCCCATCAATAGCAACAACGCCGCGCTTTCATGGGCGAATAACAGAAACATGAATTCTGCAAACTGGACACAGAAAACGTTTCACTGCAAGGTTTGATCCTCCGTTGTTTCCGTACTGAGCTTCTGCTGGAGCGGCGATTCGTCTCATTTCTGTCTGCAGATGAACTTCAACTGTTAAACCGCAGAGCAGCAGAAAATGTTGCATAACTCCAGCAGTCGGTTTCACTTCACTGCAACTCTGGTTTAAACCAGAATGTGGTTCATTGTTCCTCATCAGGAAATTATCCTTTTTATTTTATGTTATTTTTGCTTTTCACAGACAAAACTCACAAAACATTACATGGAAAAGTAATAAAATAACCAATAAAGTAAAACAGAAAAAAACCCCACTGGATTAAAATAAACATTCAACAGAAAAGATGTTTATATTTCTGTAGTGTTTTATTTAATTAAAAATAATTATCCTTATCTCTTCAAATATTAATGTTGAGCTTTTATTTTTTGGATTTTAGTTTCATTTTTATTATAAAGAAACTTAAATAATTTGTTTAAATTACTTAATTAGTTTATTATATTACTTAATTTATTTTTATTTACCTTTGACTGCAGATGAAAATGCCATAATATTTTATGTTTTTGTTCATTTTCAGTTTCCTTTTTTAATTATTAAACTTAAATAATTTTTATTATTTTAATTTTATTACTTTACTGAATTCAATTACTTTATTTTACTTCGATTGCACATGAAAACGATATAATATGTATTATTTTTACTCATTTTACTTTCATTTTTGTCATAAATAAATTCAAACAATTTGCTTAAACTGCTTACATATTTGACTTATTAATATTTTATATCTTGTTTAGTCATTTTTACTTTGGCTGCACATTAAAACTGCAAACCTCAGCAGAGGCAGAAGGTTAAAATGCAGACGAGATGTTTATGGACCGTGACGATCTCTGAAGGTTGTTCCAGAGAAACTGTCATCTATAATTGATTAAGTATTGATTTGTGAAAGTCCAACAAAAGAAAGTCCTTGACGAATCTGCTGCGATATGATTTCATCTCAGAGGATTTTAAAAACCTCTTGAACATTTTAGACGTTTGAGACGTGAAGGTGAATAAAAACCAACATTTTCTGAACACTGGAGTAACTTCATGCACTGTGAGGTAAACTGGATGATTAATAAGGATTATTTTTGTTTTACGATGTGTGGCGTTAACGGGTTGTGCAACAAACTCATCAGGTTTCCTTTTGTTTTCAGCTGAGGCAGAAAATCAGAAAACCTCCCTGCCTCTTGTCGTCTGTTTGCGTCCCTGTCGCTGCCCTTCAGGTCCAGCTGAAGTCCAGGAGCCGCCGCTTTGGCCCCGCCGCTCCTCCTCAGCGGCCAGCCGCCGACTGATGGCTGCCTGACGCGTTTTAGGTGGCCGCTCATGTGCCTGCTGGGCAAACGAGTCGAGTCGACAGCGAGTGGAAACAGACAGTGAGTGAAATCTGACTGTAGAAACATAAACAGAGAAATAAATACAGTCAGGACAAAAACACTAGAGAAATAAAAACAGTCAGGACAAAAACACAAAGAAAATGTTTTCAACATCGAAGGACTGAAATGTTTGGTGGAGACGCATTTGAAGCTGAAGTTTCTTTGAAGGAAGGAATTAGTTTGTTTTGGGTTTTCTGCATTATTAACCTGAAAATGTTTCAATCTGTCCACAGAATCCAAAGACAGTAGATCAATTTTTACTATTTATAAAATACAATATATTTCTCTATCAAGGTGTAATGAAGTATTGAGTCAGTAAATGAGTAATAGACGTTTTTTTATTTATTATCTTTATATATATTTGCCTGTTTTGTGGTTGATGTTTAGTTGCTTAAAGTGAATTGAGTTTTGTTCTTCAAACTCCCTATTTTATTAAAAGTTTGATTATGTCAAAACTTTACATGTTAATTTTAAACTGTAAATTACTGCAGCAAACAAATAATTATTAAATAAAATGTTTTTCTTGTTTTATAGTCATTTTATCTAATTCTGTCATTTTTCTGTTTTCACAGAAAAAAACATTTTAGAATTTATTTTTTAATATGCTAATACATTTTTAATAAGTTTATTCTTTTATCCAAATCATTTCCCTTTTTAAATTTTTTTACATTTTCTGCATTATTAAGAAACTGTTTAAATAAAATGTTATAAATTACAGCAGTTTCAGAATCTGTAGTGAAATCATTTGTAAAAGGCTTGAATTAATTTATGGAGATTTGGATTTATCTTCACAGAATCCCTCTGAACATATTTAGTCCTAATCTCTCTCATTCATTGACCAGATGGGAACACTGGGAACACTGGGAACGCTGGGCTGCCTGGTGGAGGTAAACATCGTTTAGGCTTATATTTGATGGTTCTCATCTTTAAAGTGAAATAATGTGAGTCATTATCTCGTCTAACTGAACGGTATCTGCTTGTACTTGCCCAAACCTCAGAGCTGTTGACACCATTTAATCTGCAGTAATCATGAGAAAACATAAACCTCATTTGCAGCTGATCACACAGATGTGTGTTTTCTGCTGATTTACTGCATCACTTTTAGTTTTTGTTTATGTTGGACCATAAAAAGGATCACAGTGATTTACCTACCACTTCCATAAACCTTCAGTCTCTGCTGCTACGTATGGGTTTAAACTATTAACATATTCGTATTTGAAGGCCTGCGTAACATTGGTGACACTTGCAGTTGGTGTGTGTGTGGGTGAGTGTGTGTGTGTGTGAATTGTGTGTTCTTGTTGGGGCTTGCAGGAGAATGAATGATTAATCTGAATCACTTTGTGGGTAATTTAGGCGTCAGCCTCTCATCCTGTGCTAACTGAATTGTGTGAAAAAGCAGCCGTTCTCCCGCCTCTCGTCTTTAATGTGGACCGGTACAGCCAGCAGTGTCACTCTGATGCGTCTGTCAGCGTCTGTGCTGTGATTTATTGGCAACGAGCGTGGAGCAACGGGGAAGAGAGGCAACCTACAAGGGAGTCAACATCCACACTTCTGTAGAAAAAGATTTAAAATTCCTGGATGTTAAAACCTGTAAAACTGACATGTTTGGTTTAAGATAATAAAACATTTTCTTAAGCATTTTTTTTGAATATGTGCATGATATGGGCAGTTACCCAGGGCGGTATCAGAAAGAGGGGAGGCACACAAGAACTTAAAAATAAAAATGCACAGTGGAGTAAATTTTCCTTAGTTGCTGTTGAGTCCTGGGAGATTATATTACCTGCTTTCTGCTACAAAAAAATCTGATGATTGTTTGCATTTTAATTGGTTGGAATGGCACCATTCCAACTTGGTGCACATTTATATTTCAAGCTTTCAAAGTTAGGCATGGTGATTAATTGTGATTAATCTGATTATTTTCTTCAGTAGGCCTTTCCAAACAAATTATTAACGGAAACATGCATAAACCTGGTCGGCATTTAAGGTTACCATAGAAACATTTTCCATTGAATACTGAAGTTATAAAGAATCTATACTATGATCATTTTTACATAAAAGACAGAAATGATTTATAAATAATTATTTTAAGCTTCTTCTGCATCGTATTACTGAGAAACCATTGTTTGATGTCTTATGAAGAATAAACCTTTAAATAAATTATCTATCTATGCATCTATAAAGGTAGATGGATAGCTAACAGGCAAGCTAACTAGCTAAGATATAGATAACAAGCTAGTTAACTAGCTTGTTATCAGAGCTATTCATGTATCTCGCCTTAGTTTCCATCATAAATAAAGTTAAATGGAGAAGCACTCAGCTTCTGTATGAATAAAACAAAAAATCAATCAATCTGTCCGTCCGTCTGTCTGTTAACAACAAAAACACAAAATCTTTATTTTTGTCTAGTTCTTAAAGCAAATATCTTAGTTCACTTCAAATAAGACAAAGCTGACGTATAAGTAACTTTTTAGTGAGAAATTGAGCTTTGGATGTTTTACAGTGTAGATATAATAAATTGGAGTATTAACTTCCTCAGACGCTGCATCTTGTTTTGCTTAATGATCTTATGAGTTTAGGCGAAAGCTTGGCCGGATCGAGGAGTAAACCTTTTCATTTCAGCTCCACATGAGGCACCGATCGCTCTTATTGATCTGCTGCTCTGAGCTTATGAACAACAGTCCTTGATAAACTCCCTCACTTGGGACAGTCTGTCTTTCCCAACACGAAGGTGGCAGGGATTGATCCGAAGCCAGGATTCACTTCATCTGGGATAAAATAATGCAGAGCGGAGAGGAAGATCGTTTCCCAACACCAGATCAAACTGAAACGTCTCTGGGATGTAATGAAGTTTTCCAAGAATCGATACGAGATGAGAAAAATGACGCCACTGAAGATGGAAATAAAACTTCAATTTCATTAGTTATTCAAAATAATGTCTTTAAAAAAATCAGAGCAGCTCTACGAAATACTCAAAGTAGAAACGTTGTGGGATTTTTACCCAGATGTGACTCGTTTTTCAATTGACAAAATCCCCAATGAAGTAGAAGGTCATGATAGAAACATGGTGAACACTGCAAAAACACTAAATACTTTTGTTTATTTTCCAGTGCAAATACCTAAACTCACTAGAAATAACACAAAACTAACTTACAAGTCATTTATCAGCAAGAAATATGAGCTTGTTTTAAGTAAATTAGTCTGACTAATGAAATGCTTCAATAGGCAATTAATCAATTAATCACAGTAATTTCCATTCCGATGATTAATATTTTTTGAAGGGTCATTTTGTTTACAGAGACGTCATAATTTGTTTCATTAATGGTTGTTTGTTCTTTTTATTTCTGTTTTATTTATTATTTTTGGTCTTTTTTTTGTGGTAATTTAAAATGTCGTCCAGTTTCAGTGTTAAGTGTTTTTCACAAAATGTAAGTTTATGTATCTTTGAGAGTAACTTTGCATTATTATACCATGAAAATTGTCTCAAAACAACAATATTATTGTTCATCACAATCACTTCTGGGATGATTTATTGTCCAGAAGAATAATCATGACAGAACTACATTTTATTCTCCATTTTATGAGTGAGATAATCTGTAAGTGAAACTAGACAACAAAAACCTTCCCAAGTAATTTATGTCTGGTTTATACTGCAAATATTGATTGAATTAAAACAAATATAGCTTAGAAATGATGTAGAAGCTTGTTTTAAGCAAATAATTCCTTAATTTTGATGAAAAAGTACTACTTTCATTGGCAGATTATTTCAATTACAAGACATTTTTTTTCATATTATAAATGAAATAATGTAACCAGAACTTTTTCATCAAAATCATGAACTTAAAACAAGCTGCTGTGTCTTGATGAAAAGTTATTTGTAAGTTAGTTTGCTCTTATTTCACTATTTAATATTTAGTATTTTTGCAGGCGAGGACAGATGGACGGGGTCAGGAATACTTTCTACGTAAAAAGTGGAAAGATAAGAAACAATCTACATTCATATGAACATTATTTCACTACACAGTTTAAATAAGTTACTTGTTCATATTTGCACTAGAAACTGGACCAAAAACACTCTGTAATGTTTGGTGTTTTTGCAGTTTTTAAGAATTATTGACTTAAAAACGAGCTTCTATATCTTCCTTATAAATTACAAGTCAGTTAGTTTTGTCTTGTTTCAAGTGTCTTTTTTCATATTTCCACTAGAAAGTCAAGAAAAACTTGCTAAGATTTGATGGTTTTTGCAGTGTAGCATGCCAAGCTTCACACATGCAGACATGAATCTTTAAAGTTATTTTATTTTATTTTTTATATATATATTAGCACACAGCCGTTTGCTGCCTGGCTGTTTTCCTTCGGGGTGACCGTTATCTGCCCCGCTGGGCCGCCGCTCCGACCAGAGAGCCGGAAACGCTCCTCACCTCCTGCCCCGTGAATCTCTATCTACCCCGGCTCAGAGCTGGTGTGAAAATATTTTAACCTGCGCGAGAAAACAAGGTTACAGAAAAGCGGGCCGCAGGATGGGCCCAGTTATTCTTCAGGCCCAGAAGAACAATGTGGCTGTGGCCTCGTGTGAAAACGGATTTGCCTGCAGGACCGGGGAGCAAAAGGACAATGTGTTTGGTAGCTGCATGTGTGCGCGCATGTTGTGCAGTATTAGATTAAACTAGGCGAGAGAGAGACGAGATAAGGCAGAGTCAAAAAACATCAGGAAGCAGTGACACTGACTGGCCCTGACAGCACAGAGAGAGCAGAATAAAATCAGCTGGAGTAGGAGAGAGGAAAGAGGTTATTTTATCTGTCAGACAGACAGAAATGTCAAACCATCTGGGAGAGAGGGGAAGGGAAAAAGAGCCAGAGACGGGTTGAAGTTAGAGATAAGTGCGATGCTGAAGTGACGTGTTGAGGGGAAAAGGGCAGAGGAGAAAATGAAGATCTGACAGATGAAGCTGCTGCACAAACAGATGCAGGTTTACACACCTGGAGTCATTTCACGTCACGTTACCGGAAAGTTTGGATCGACTTTTCAGAAGCAACCCGAGCAATTTAGTTGGAAAGAATATTCAGGATGTTGTATAATTTGACAGGCGCAGAGAGGACCGAAGGATTAAAGGGAATTAATGACACAAAATTCACTTTTTACATATTTTTGTGCAAAAACGTGCAAATATTTCAATTTTTGACTAAATGTTTGTCTGGAAAATAAACCATTTCAAAAACGTCTTGATTGTAAAGTCACAACCGACAGGCACTCCACCGTTACCTAGCAACCACAGTGGAACTCCAGCACGATTGGTCAGCTGGTTTTACCGCTGTTTTTATTTTTATTATTTTTTTCCGCTGCAGAGGGATTATCAGTTGACGACACGTTGCGTCAGCAGTTGCTCTACTGCGTGTCGCCTCCAGAATGCAGGCAGGAACACATTATGCTAACTATTAAACTATTTACAATGAAAATAATAAAATAATTTAGAACTTGCAGATCGCCTCTCTTCATCCCGCATGAAGCTTTGCAGCGTCTTCAGCAGTCAGAGGTTTTATTTTTAGCACATCGTCTCTGTACTTCACACTGCCTCATGTTCAACCTGCTCCATTTTTAATTTCTGAAGGATTAGTTTATTACCTGCCCTGATGGATGCAGCTACATGTTCATTCCTTCCAATTGAGACCAAAATAGGAAGAAATTATTTTTATTTTATTTGTCCTGTGTATGCTAAATATGGATTCTGGTTTTTCTATCCAATGTTTGGGACATTTTCTCTTGTCATTTATCGACTCATCTACATTCAATGCTTACGAGTCGCTAAAAATATCAATTTAGTAGCTTAACTTATTTTATCACATGGTGATAAACAGTTGTGGCATGCTAACAACATGCTAGCTGATGTTAAAACATCAAGATAAATTTAGGTAACTACAGCGTTTAAAGGCCATCCGGCTCTTTCTGCAGTTAAGCTCCGCGCACATCCGCTGTGTCTACAAAGAAATAACCACTCTGTACAATGGCTGCTGGAATAAACAGGAGAAACTTTAGGACCTTTTTTGGAATCTCGTGTTTTGTCCTAATCAGACGTCTGAATCCCCTCAACAATCACGAAGGATCAATGGTTCCACTTTGAGCTCCTCCTCTATGATGAAGGTCTTCACTTCTCAACGTTTATTTCAGCAGCTTGTGTTTGAGATCTTGTTCTTTTGGAGATGTTCAGAGTCTCATGACCATTAGTGAGGGTTTCAGCGCAGATGGTTCAGGAAATCAAAAGTGTCTCCTTCCTTCTTCACCACAGCAGACTGAAGCAGTTTCCTCATTACTGCAGATGAAACCTCGATCCGTTTGGCTTCGCCGCATCACAACACAACAAGATACTTGACCTCCTCAGCCACAGGCAACGGTTTTCATTTGAGCAAAGCAAAACTCTTGGCACATGAATGATGCTGTCTGTAAACTGACAGTCCTGGTAAATTTAAAAGTAAAATTTGGTTTTTAAACTAAGATTCAGAATCATTTTTGTCTATTTCCACCAAAAACCCAAAACAATGATTTAGTCTAACAATTTTTTTTTGTTTTTTCACTTAAAAAAACTCTCTTTGTCTTCATTTTAGTTGAGCATTTATTTAAAACACTGAAATACTGTAAAGAATCTCCTCATACGTTATGTTTACTCTCTCAAATTTTGTTTAACTCACCATCACAGACTGTAAACAAAGCAGAGAGTATTTTTCCAAGACAGTGTGTAGGTGTGAAGTTTCAAAACAGTTTCCGGAAGAAAGAAGAGTCGGTATGCGGCTCATTTGTCATCGTCAGAAGCCAACAGACACTGTTTCCATAAGGATAGACAAACGAATTCCTCCCTAAGATCATTATAAAGCCATTGAGGGAAACCTGGTGACGATGTGTTGCAACATGCGCAACACATCTCTTCCTGCCTCCTGGACAGAACCAGCGCTGGGAACCAGGAAATCACAGCCGGTCAGCACTTCTGTCAGTGGAAAAAGAGACAACAGGCGTGTCAATCATTTGGTCATTAAGGCCAAGCTGTGGGAAACATGTGTTTCTGAGGCCTGACATTAATGCTGCACATGTTTCTGAGGCCTTACATTAATGCTGCACATGTTTCTGAGGCCTGACATTAATGCTGCACATGTTTCTGAGGCCTTACATTAATGCTGCACATGTTTCTGAGGCCT